>JAYJMB010051413.1:0-29008 GCA_036873735.1 Pouteria campechiana
ATAGATATATATATATAGAGAGAGAGAGAGAGAGAGAGAGAGAGAGAGAGAGGAATGCTCTGCTGTGTTACTGTGTCAATGTATTTGACCACTTTTTAGAAGTGTTGCAGGAAGTGGAATGGGAGAGAGTCTAACATGATGTTAAAATTGGAATGGGAGAGGAGTCTTACACGCACTTGGACGCTGTTGAAAACCGAACGGGAACGAGGAGTCTTACACACAGCTAATTGCGGAATAACACAGGACGTTGGATCGCATCATAAGGTTACCATTCGGTGTCTTGGTACTTAAATTTCCGCAATGTTGGATGGATTTCCCAAACCGCGTGTATTTTCTTAACCAGGTTTGGAAACTCCTTTGATTTCAATTAAAAGGAACTTAGCATAGAAATTAATAAAATGAGTTATTGGAACAAAATACATATAAAAAAATAATTTTAAAATGCTCTTAATAGTTTAAAATAGGAATAATTGTTATGTCTAAAAAAATTTAATAAAACTGGGTCAAGCCAATTGTGTTTTAATAAAATAAGAATTACGCATATCTAAACTGTTTAAAAAACTATTTTTGAGTTTTAAAAAACTTTCTAATAAAATGTATATTAGAAATGAGCTCAATAACACATATCAAAAATAAATTTTCTTAATAATAAAACTATTTTGTTAATTCGGCTAAACCAACAGCATTTAAAAAAATAAAATAAAACAAAATATCGAACAAACCTTGGCCAAGCCAGTTGCATTTAGAAAAGAAAACCACAATACTAAACAGAACATGGTCAGTTGCATTTAAAAAAAAATTAAACCAAAACATCAAACAAAACTCGGGCAGTTGGGTTTAAACAAAAATTTTAACCAAAATATTGAACAAAACTCAGCTTGTTTGGTATTTAAAAAGAAAATACTAAAATACTTAACAAAACTCAACCAAGTCAGTTAGGTTTTTTTTAAAAAATATTAACCAAAACACTAAACAAAACTTAGCTTGCTCAATGTTTAAAAAAATTATGAAAATATTTAACAAAATTTGGCTAAGTTAGTTGCATTTTTTTAAATTTAACTAAAATAATGAATAAAACTCGGCCAAGTTAGTTGTAATTTTTTAAAAAATTTTAACTAAAACAACAAATAAAACTCAGCTAGGTTAGTTGCATTTAAAAAAAATGACCAAAACACCAAACAAAACTTAGTCAATTGTATTTTAAAAAAATTAAATTAAAACACCAAAAAAAACTAGGCCTGTTGGATTTAAAAAAATTAACTAAAACACTAAACAAAACTTGGCTTGTTTGTGTTTTTAAAAAAATTACCAAAATACTTAACAAAACTTAAAAAAGTGAATTATGTTTTTAAAATATATATCCAAAATACTAAACAAAAGTCGGTTAGAGTAGTTGTATTTAAAAAAATTTAACCAAAATACTAAATAAAACTCAACCAATTAAATTTAAAAAAATTAAAAGCAAAACGCTAAACAAAATAAGTCCACTTGTATTTAAAAAAAATAACTAGAATATTAAACAAAACTCAGCTTGTTTGATATTTAAAAAAATTTACAAAAAACCTAATAAAACTCAACCAAGCCAGTTGCATTTAAAAAAAATTTAACCAAAACATTGAATAAAAACTCGGCCAGGTTAGTTTAGTTTTGTTTAGTATTTTGGTTATTATTATTATTTTAGACGCAACTGACCTAGCTAAGTTTTGTTCAGTATTTTAGTTATTTTTTTTAAACGCAATTAGCTTAGCTGAGTTTTGTTAGATGTTTTGATAATTTTTTTTTAAAAAAATTGAACAAGTTGAGTTTTGTTCTGTGTTTTTTTTTTCAAAACACAACTCGTCAAATTTTATTTGATGTTTTTGTTTTAATTTTTTTTAACACAACTAGCCAAATTTTGTTTAATGTTTTAGCTTTTTTTAATGTAATTGGCCTAGCTAAATTTTATTTTGTATTTTTTTTATAAATACAACTGACCTAACTGAGTTAATAAAATAATTTATTATTAAAAAACTCATTTCTGACATGCATTTTATTATATATTTTTAAAAATATTTTATTAATTTTAAAGCTCGAATATCCCTAATTCCTATTTTATTAAAATGCAACTAGCTTGACTAAGTTTTATTATTATTTTTAGACATAATAATTATTCTTGTTTTAAACTATTAAGAGCATTTTAAAATTAATTTTTACATGTATTTTTTGTGTTTTGGTTAATTTTTTTAAAAAAATTGCAACTGGCTTGGCTGACTTTTATTAGATGTTTTGATAAAAAAAAATTTCAAAACACCAAACCAGTTGAGTTTTGTTCAATGTTTTGATTAATTTTTTTTAAATGCAACTAGCCTTGTTTTGATTAGCGTTTTGGTTTTAATTTTTTTTAAATGCAATTAGCTAAGTTTTATTTGGTATTTTGGTTAAATTTTTTTAAATGCAATTAGCTAGTAGAGTTTTGTTTAATGTTTTGGTTAAATTAAAAAAATATAATTAATTTTGTCTAGTTTTGTTAAATGTTTTGGTAACTTTTTTAAAATTCGAACAAACGGAGTTTTGTTTACTATTTTGGTTAATTTTTTTTAAAAAAATGCAACAGGCCTAGTTTTGTTTGGTGTTTTAATTAAATCTTTTTTAAACACAATTGTGTAAGTTTGTTTGGTGTTTTGGTTAATTTTTTTAAAATACAAATAGCCTAACAAAGTTTTATTCATTGTTTTGGTTAATTTAAAAAAAAAAACCAACTGACTTAGTTGAGTTTTGTTATTTTTTTGGTATTTTTTTTCTAAATATTAAACAAGCTGAGTTTTATTCAATATTTTGATTAATTTTTTTTAAACCCAACTGTCCAAGTTTCGTTTGATGTTTTGGTTTTTTTTTTTTTTAAATGTAAATGGTCATGTTTTATTTCGTGTTGTAGTTAATTTTTTTTTCAATGCAACTAGCCTGGGCAACTTTTGTTCGATGTTTGTTTTGTTTTATTTTATTTTAAACGCAGTTGGTTTGGCTGAGTTAATAAAATAGTTTTATTATTAAAAAACTCATTTCTGATATGTGTTATTGAACTCATTTCTAATATGCATTTCATTATAAATTTTTTTAAAACTCAGATATTTTTTAAAATTTTTTATTAATTTTGAAGTTTAGATGTGTATAATTTCTATTTTATTAAAATACAATTGGCTTGGCCCAGTTTTATTAATTTTTTTAGACATAATAATTATTCCTATTTTAAACTATTAAGAGCATTTAAAAATTATTTTTTTATATGCATTTTTTTAGTAACTCATTTTATTAATTTCTATGCTAATTATGAAGCTAAGTTTCCTTTAATTGAAATCAAAGGAGTTTTTAAACTGTCACACCCCGCCTTCCGAGGCGTGACCTTGGTTATTTGCCTATATTTTTATTATAATTTTTTCACTTTTAGGGTGGGGGTGCTCAGATCTTATTCTATTACACCCCACTTAAGGGCCTACACCTTTCACTATTTTTCCTACAAATTTCCAATTTAAGAAGATATTTTATCAGAATTTCAACAGAATATCCCCTGAAATATTTGTATTTCACACCAATACAATCATATTAAATCTAATTTAAATCATACTTTCATTATCCACAATGTTATCATAATTCAAAATCATAAAACAAAAATATTATTTACAATTTATACCTATACGCACAACTGCAGGCCCAAGACCAAACCTGATCATGATGATAATACAACTAATTGGGAGTCATGCATTATCATTTACAATCTTATAATTAAGATATCATTCTATGACAAATCCACATGCCATTACATCTATTAAACATCAAATAAAATTTTTAAATGCAACCATACAAATACATAATGGAATTTACAATTACAAATCATTATACCATAATGAAAACGTCTTCAATCTTGCTAAACAATCCCAGACCTGTCAGCTAAAACAAATAACATAAAAAGGCGTGAGTTCGGTCAACTAAGTAAGTAGGTAGGGTTAGAAAACAATAATTTATAACCAAAAACATATTCACACCCAAAGCATGTATATTTCATGTTCAACATTACCTTATACAAAGCATCCTATATTCAATGCACTCATGTTATTACGCAAGATGGTCCCTTTCAAGTAATTAATTAGAGGGTTTTTAAACTTCATGTTAACATGAAAATCAATAAGATTTCAAGGGCATAACTTGGCTACTTTCTCTCATATTTCATCTACTCTTTCAAGCCAACTAAATATCATTCCAAGATGCCCAAAAACTTCCTATATTACTGTCCATTTTCCTCCATTTCTTAGGCATATTTGTAGTGTACTAAATACCTTATTTTAGGGTCTGTTTAGCGACTATTTAGAGTTGCAACATTACCATTTAATTGTGTTGCACTTCTCATAGAGGCATTTTAACAAACAAATTGTATAAACGCTTTTAAATCAAAATTTCAGCAATATGCTATCATTCTCATGGATGAGCAACTTTATACAAACCATATTCAACATATTTAGCATATCATTAACCTTAATAACATTTTCATTAGCCATAATATCCACCCAACTATCACTAAACAGCTCCACATTCAATTAGCTTCACATTGAAGCATTTTCACAGATATATCATATGCAATGCAATTTTCATCAACTTGCGTCATATTTTATTCAATACCAGCTATATACATTTCATTACCATGGTAGTTAACATATAATTATCATCAAAAATAGATAAATAAACCTCCAAAGTTCATTTTACAAGCTTTCCATTCACCTTTCAGTCTCAAATAAGTTTCCATCGACACATTTTATCAAACAACCTGCATGCATGATTAAACACATAATTCTAATAACAATTAATCCTTTCTTAGCATAATCAATATCCTAAATTTATCATTAAATCACTAATTAAACATCACACCCATTCTACATGTCATATATATACATATATAGCTCATTCACGCCTAAACCCTAACTCAAGCCCAATCATATTGCTGCCCATTTTTCGTGGGCAGCAATATATAGTTCCAATCACGCCCAAATTACATACATCAAATTGCCATTAATGATTAATCAGGTTTCCCCATCTAAACCCCAAGAAAATCAAGCATTTCCAGCTCTAATTACTTTCATCATTCCATAACCTTCAATATCCTTAATTCATGTATTTACATAACAAATTAAACATCATTCAGTGCAACCAAATGCTCTAAAATTTTCAAATATAATCATCTATCACAACCAAGGGATCATTCTTACCCCTAGCAATGTATTCATACATTCATTATTAATATCCATATCCAATCACAATTAAGGGATCCCGCTATCCCCACTAGGCATACTATATAACACATCATAATCCCAAATATATAGTTTATAGACAATTGAGACTGCATTTCTTTAACAGCCATATCAACTTATCATACTAGAGTGGTTACAAAACAAATAGGATGATCATCATCTCCATTCATACATTTGGCAACAAAAGGTCTACTTACCTCGAGGAAGAATACTTCCACAAATATTCAACTCAACCCTCAATTCAATTCATGGGATACTCATTGTCCCTTAACTTTCATACATTCATCAAATCAATTAAATATAAATTTTAAACTAAATACAGGATATTCATTGTCCCCAACTAAAACATTTATGCCCGAATATAAATAAATGGGATATTACATATCCTCGTTCAGTATTATATTCAACATAAGAGAAATAAGAAGCCTACATACTTTTCTAATGAATTATCTCACCACTTCTTGAGTTTCATGCCTTCTCATCATGCTCAATGATTCTGTACATATCATATGTACCATAATTTAACTAATACTCATAACAATTCTAATCATTTCATTCTAAATTAATTAAACATAAACTCTTGAGATCTCATAATTAGTTTCTAAACTACACTCATATTCACTTCAAAGCCGTCTAATTTTAGACACCTTCTAAATTAGTTACTAATTATACTTTCCATATATTGTTTACTCTGCATTAATGCCTCATTCATAGTAAATTACAGATGAGATTAGCCAATTACACGATGAGATTAGCCAATCGCATCATTCTGCTCATTGAGACATTTCATCGAATATGTCATATGCTTTCATTAAGTCATCACATGTCAAGAAAGAGTCACAAGGAAACTTCATTTTCAATAACATACACTCATTATACGACATAATTAACATATAATTAACCTTAAGGATAAGTCAATTAAGCTTCTAATCTAACTAATTCACTGACCAAACACTCCATATAGAAAACTCCTTTTTTCCAAAGTTAATAAACAACAACATAATTAAATTTTCTTAGGTCCAAATCTCTCTAAAAATAGTATAATTAATAAATTAATCATTTTTTTCATGAATCAAATCACAATTCATGCATTTCTCCAAAATTAATGTTCATGAGATATGAAACCTTAGGAAACTAAAATCATGAAATTGGGTGGGAAAAAGTGGTTTACCTACGACTTTGGGTGTGCTTCTTCCTTAGCACATGAATCTAGCTCCAAATTCTTCAAATCCTCCATGGGTTGTCACCAACGACTTCTTCCTCCTCTTCTTTCCCTTGTTTTAATGGCTAAACTCAAGTTGAATACATGAATAAGGGATTACTTGCCTAACTAAGGATATCTCCTCAAGAAATTTCATAGAAAATGGGGCAAAAATGGATGGGTTTAGATCTAAGATATGGGGGAGAAGGGAATGGAATGGAACTGGCTGAAACAGGATAGAATGGGGTTTTAAAAACTCGTTCCCCGACTTGACCATCGTGGCTCTAGCCCCACTAGAACTACCCGCGCCTTCTTCGTTGACCGGCGCCATGACACCCATTCTGCGCCCGCTAGCACCAATTTCACTGGCCCCAAATTCATGGATTTTTCTCCACATTAAGTAGTAATTTTCACATGTAATTAACCCATTCTCTAATAATCATATATAAATATAACCAAACCATATTCAAATACATAATAATGCCCTCCATTAACTCAATTAATTTGTATAATCTACTTAATTCGTATGCATCTTTGGACATCCTATAATTTTATTTAAATGAAGGCTTTCATATCTTCCCCAAATCATGCTATTTAATCAACACAACAAAATCTTAAATAACAAATCCCAAAAATAAATACAGTAGGAAATACATCATTAACTATTAGGCAAAGACATCACAAATTCAAATTGCTCAATGTGCATCATGGCCTTATTAATATTTCGTAACACTTTCCATAACGCCTCGGGCGTTACACAAACCTCGGTAAGAAAGTACACTGGGAAATCAATACTGCGGTTACGGTTGACTGGTGGAGCATAGTAAATTTATTTCCACTCTCTGCCTCCCTCACTATGTATACATCATTATATCCACCCTCGGACTCATCCTTTCCCCTTTCGTTCCCAACACCTATGTCCTGAAATTCCTAAACTCATCCCCCATGCATTGTGCCCGACCTTTCCTTCATCCCTGTCTCCCAAGTCTTGCTTCCTATAAACCTTAAATCCCCACCTTGCAATGATCACCGATTCACAGTCATGTAAACTCTTTCATTATCTCAAGCATTGGCTGTGAACCTTGTATACCTTCTCCATTCTCTCGATCGCCCATTGTAAATTACCCTAATTCCTACTGTCTCGCTCTGTCCCTTTCTCCGTCGCATGCAGTTCGAATAATTTACTGTCTAAACTCTTGACTCCCTAATTCTTCACACGTTTTCGTTACCTTTGGCCTACCCCACACGACATGGCATCCCGCTAGTAGGGCTAGCCGGCACGGACCGCCCTTTGCTTTCGGAGGCCACGACAGCAGCCCTCCGGGCAAAATTGCCCGTCTTTTTCTATCTGAAGCCATCGGAATTTATCAAGTGGAAATGATCTTATTGTATTTGATTGTGATGGTTTATGGTGAATTCTAGTTGTTTGTGGTGGTCTGTGGTGAATTCTAATGGATTGTGTTAACATAAATCTCCATTTGAAAGTATGAACACAGCATTGCTATGTGAAGTGTATTTTAAAGTACTGTGGACCCAAATTGTCAACTCAAATTTAGCCTGAGTTCAACCAAAATGATAAAAATAAGGTAAGGTCGAAATGTGAGAAACGGGGTTAAGTTTAATATTATCTCCTTACATCTGAAATCATATATAGACGCTGTGGCCAATGTCCAAAAATATCATGGACAATCAAATAACCTCAAGGTTGAGTTGTCATACATTTCTCTGGAGAAGCTAAATGTTAAGGAGAGTTTGGTTTGCAAATGTGCATTATCAACGTGAAACAGAGGAGAAGCCAATAATTGAGGGATCCAATAGTCGAAAAAGCAAGTAATCTACAGTGGTACGGTCATTTATGTATTCTATCCTGAAATTTGAACAGAGAAATGGAGAGCAGGGTGTCAGATAAGAGGAAGAGCATCATCATTGACCCATGAAATAGACGATCATCTAAATAATATATTTTGACAGGCTTGTTAAACCAAATCAAATGACAAATCATAATTGTTTTATCAGTTACTTGCAAAATGAGGAATCTTCCAAACTCAGTAGAAGAGTCCTCTAACATGGCCGTTGCATCAATCAGTTCTCTAGGAAATTTGCAATTGCACTACACTCAGAAAATGCACGTTTTTTATGCTATCTTCTATGACATTTTGAAACTTCCTTTCAAGAAAAAGCATGAGGAAAAATCAGCTTCATGAATTTTGGGCCATGGAACCCTTCTTACACAAAAACATTCACCAATTCAATATAAAACATGATGGACACAATTCATATAATGCTGACGATTTCCATCGACGCTTTGGATGACATAATCTAGTAACAATTTCAATTTAATTGGAGTCATACTAAAGGAGGACTTGACAATGTCTAACATAACACTCCTATGCTTATAAAGAAAACTATCGAAAATACAATTAACAGTCATTACTGTTATCCGCATCCCACTTTTAATGTATCTTTCGTTGTACCAGATATAAGAATCATGAAATTCTGTAATATATCATTCTAATTTGTACAAAATAAGAGTTCATTTCATGAGACAATTTAGACCAATCACAATCCACAATCTTACAAGGTAGCCATAGGTATGTGATCTATAAATCAACGGCCTCCGGAGAGCACTGATCCGCTAATGGAGGATGAGTTTACGAGCCCTGCCTCCAAGGAAGAAGCGTAGGCAACATCGAGCAGGTCATGACCTTCAAGGGGCAAAATGTCTTCCAGTGGGAGATTGGGCAAGAGAGCATTTCCGTCCATGAACTGCTTGACTTGCCGCATATTCGGCCTGGCTGCCGGCACTGGATGAGAGCAAAGCAAGCCAAGCTTCAACACCAACTCCATCTCCTCTGCCACATAATCCAAACCCAGTTTGGGATCGGCTGCCTCTAAAATTCTCCCTCTCCTCCAGCAGTCTGATACGTATTCCACCAAGATCATCTTTCCTGACGATGATCCCTGTCTGATGGGGCGCCTTCCACAAGCTACTTCAAGCAGAAAAGCCCCAAATGCAAACACATCAGTGCGTGTGGTTGCTTTTCCGGTTCTGGTCATCTCGGGAGCTAGATAGCCAAAGGTCCCAACCACATGGGTGGTCTTGGGATTGGTTCCGTGATCATACAATCGAGCAAGGCCAAAATCGCCCAACCGACCGTTTAAATCTGCATCCAACAAAACGTTGCTAGCCTTAACATCTCTGTGAACAACGACCTGCTCCCATTCTTCATGCAGATATTGAAGGGCCGATGCTACACCTTGGAGGATTCCATATCGTCTATTCCAGTTGAGGGTTGGCTTTTCATTGGTGTATAAGAACTTGTCTAAGCTTCCGTTCGGCATGAAATTATAGACCAATAGAAGCTCTCCCCTCCGCCGGCAATACCCAAGTAGCTGCACTAAGTTCCTGTGTCTGAGCCGTCCAATGCTGGCAATCTCGGAAATGAACTCCTTCATCCCCTGTTTCGAATCGTGGGACACCCGCTTCACGGCCACTTGCATATTAGACTTTGGTAGAACTCCTCGGTAAACTTTTCCGAACCCTCCCGCACCAAGAAGCTCCTTGAAGCCTTTTGTGGCGATTAAAAGATCTTTGTAAGAGAACCTTTGTGGCCCGTAATCTTGCTCCCAATCTTCCATCAATTCTTCATATTTCTTCCTTCTCTTTACGTATACAACTCCAGATACGGCCACCGAAACAAGAGTAGCTGCAGCCAAAGACAAGGCAAACGGCAAAGACCAGCTCCGTTTGGATGCTTTTCGTGGTGGAACAGGAGGCAGGCGTGAAATATTGATTTCTTCTGCTTGGCCATTTAATTTGAAACTCCACCCGAGAACATAATGGGAGGATGCGATGGTACCAGTGGAGGACGAGAAACCAACATACATGGAGTCGATTAAAACCGAAGAAAGATCTATAAATTCCGACAGGAGCGGACGTTTGGGCTTGGGCACTTCTAATGGAGAGATTGTTACATTGAGATGATTATTCTTTCCATCATACTCTATCCAAACTGTCATGGGGTCTCCACTTAAAAGATCTAGGTCCCTGTTCTTTCCATCCTTGCTGTCATAGTAGGCGGCCGGCGCTGATTTGTTCGATTTCAAGCTCTTTATGTTGATTCCCACATGGTTGTCGTTTACATCTTGCACTTCCATGTTTTGGATTGTGTCTAGCTCGACGTGGAACAGATTAGTAGAGGACAGGCTGTAGGTTGACCAATTGAAGAGTCCCAGAAACTGGCTTGACAGGGTGCGTGGCAATGTAGTCGATGGCGAGATGGTGAAAGAAAGCCCATGGCCGCTGAATTCCCGGTACTCCCGAGCTATTGCAAAGACAAAAGAAGTTGAAAAGGAGGAGGAAGAGGGAGAACCGTTGTCGTTGTTTGTAAAACGGATAGGATATTGGTAGAAGGCTCGGCCGATCTGCCAGTATGATTTATTGGTGAGCTGCAGGAGACCATTTGGATGGACGAATGCGATGCCATTCAAGCTCAGAGAAGCATCACGAAAGCCATGGAAGATGAACTGATCCTTTGGTTCAGCTGAGGTAGAACATGTCGTGGCAAGAAACAAGAGCAGATATTGGAGGAAGATGAGAGATGCAGCCATTGGGAAGTGTAGTTCTAAAAGAAGAAAAAGTTTAGTATCTTATGATCTTGGAAATGAAGAGTAGGCTTTTTAAGTTTGTCTTGTGCTCTTCAAAACTTGACTCAATCAGATGGGAATCGAAGCGAAAATCTAATTCGAGAAAAAAAAACCGGCCCTACCATTTATGTGGAGTGCTGCACCGGTCTTCATACGCCCCAAAGATGGTCGCCCTTTAACTAGATCGCTTATTGGTGGGAATTTTATTTAAAAATGTATAAAAATTTTATGGACTAAAGGATAAAGTTAATAATTAAAAATATAAATAATATTAAAAAAAACTAAAATTATTGAGATAATTAAATATCATATTAATTTAAAAAAACATAAATACAGTATCTCGTTTGTAGCCTCAAAATGGGCCGTTTCCATTCTAAAATGGCTGGCTAATTTAGAGGCTTTCTTTCAAATTAGTAATCAAGATATATTTTATGTTTTTAACCGACGCGAGACTTGTACCCACTTTAATATCAGACTGACTGCACTGAATATAGAAAAAGCAAATATTAAAATTCCTATATTATAATATTATATTAATTACTTTTACAATAAGAGTCTATTCATTAGTTAATTTATAAATCTTAATTTGTAAATTTTCTTTTTGCAGTTGACTCTTCCTTCCTTTCAGCTGTCAAGTAACTAACTTTAGGAACCAATCGAATAATCTTCAGCTTTCCATGTGAACTGCGGCCGTATTTCCTCTCTTGTCGTTTTTGAGCTTGACACTCTACCTACAAATGTTCACTCATTCTACCATCTTCAATTGCGCGTGCATGTCCACGTGCACGACCAACTTGCGATTAATAAATGCAAGAGAATTAGAAAATTCAAAGTCAACCTCGTCGACGAATGGGCAGCACAAAAAGCCAATCCTTTTTGATTTTTGGTTTTTAATTCCTTTTTTAAATTGGAAAGATCATATGAAAGAAAAGAAAATTAGAGAGCAGCTGAAAAGAGAAAGCTAGCCTACATGCAAGAAATGCGTGATAAAATTCTAATGGACGGCTCAAATACTCCACGCTTTTCACCTTTGAGATGCATTTCGGCTTCAATATTTGCATAAATGGCCAATAGAATCATTCAGCTTGACCCATACCTCATGGACAAGTGGTCCCAGCAGGAGGTGGTGGGCTCGAATCTTCTAAGGCAATTTTCCACACGCGGCCATGGAAAGGAATTTTCTTAGAAACAATTCCATTGCAAGTCGTCCGGTCAACCAGCTCAACGACGCGGAGGCAGGGGCCAGTTCATGTCCAAGCAAAAAAAACGCGTTGCATGCCCCTTGGATGGCTACATGGCTGCGGTCGAACCGACCATTCTACCCCTTTGGGGTTTCAAGCCGTTCACTCACGATACGAGTCCTACATTAGAAGGGGAAGGGGATTTGGAACTGACCCGACGACTTCGCAATCAAGGGACGGAAATGTTCTCCTTCGTGCTAACGCGTGAGAAGAGTTTTCAAAGGCAGGGGATTGGTTGAGAACGAGACCGCCCCCGAGGGTAGGACCCACGTTAATTATCTTACCCCATGGGATTTTTTTAAATATGATTTATTTATTTATAATATTTTTTTAAAAAAAATAGATAGGTTACACACACAAAGAAAATAATGGTAAAAAAAGACAGATTTTATGGTTAAACTTACTTTGGGAGTATAAGTGACTCGTATCATGTTATACCATTTAAACTGTTATGTCCCATTTTTTGCTAGTGTCAAAATTTTGTTGTTTATTCATCTAATAAAAATAGATATTTTATGATTTAAATAAGATATATAATATAATATAGGTCAGTTGTGCTTAAATAAGGTAGATAATATAAAAGGGTGTTGCTTTCTTACTTGACACGACTGTTAAGGATTTTTGCGGTCAATTCTTTGACATGATAAATCCCAACTAATAAATAGGACCCACTTTTACCTCAAGTTACTTTTATCCAAGGCTACAGATGCGTACACTGGGCAAGTTTACAGAAAATGGGCTTCCAACCAAGAGAGACTACAATGTGAAAAACCTTGAGATTAAGAAAATCTAAATAAAGCAGATCGTGTGGAATCTTTTGTCTTAGCACACACAACAACTGATACTAAATTAATCCATTTTCTTAACATAATAATTTCTCAAGGTTAGAAAGCTCCATTATTTTATATGCTTACGAATTAAGATAATCATTAAACAGAAACAGCAGTGACCTGGTGGAATATGGCAGGCAACCTTCCATCTTATTGACAAGTCTAGTAGGTCCCTTTCAGGCCTAGAGCCACACGCAATCACGTACATCTCCATCAAAACAGTAAAATTACTATTTTACGATTCAACCCATTAAATATTGTATTAAGAAAAATTATTTAAATTTATTTTTCTTCATATGTACATTAAATTAACGGATTTAATTTTTTATAGAATCTAAAAATCACCCTAACAGCCAAGTTTGTTTCGGCTGTGATGACTTCAACTACATACGCGGCTGTTCTTTTTTTCCAATCCATCGCATTTCTGGTTATTTTCGCACTCCAAAGGTTCCTATCGAGTTATTATTATTATTATTATTATATTTCCTTGGGCATTTTAAGAATTGGCTCGAAACTTCCACATTCATTGATTTCTGATTTTGGCGTCAGCGTTGACATTTCGTTCCATGCAAAACGAGTGAACAAAACGAGTGAATAGACTACGTAGTTTGCAAGTTCATCGCCACGAATTTCTTGCACAAACGCAACGATTGTATAGTAATCTAAACCGTCCAAATAGCTGAACGAATCTTGGACCGTACATAACAAGAGAAACATGTCATCTCCCACCTATGGTTTGACTTCGTTTTTTGTGTGCTTGTAGAAATCTATCCATACGGAGTAAGTCGGGTGACTGCCGCTTCATTCCCATGGGCAATTAGCGCAAGCTTCTCTCGAACTGACGGCACACATTCCCTGGAAATTGGAAGCCAATCTTATCTATAGACAAAACTCCCTTCACTGGCCTTTTTCAATGGCTACCCCTTTCATGCTCCTCCTCTTTCTTGTTCTGAAATTTTCATCTTCAGCTGGGCAAACTGACGATTTCATCTATAATGGCTTCAGTGGCGCTAAATTGAGCTTGAATGGCTCTGCACTCGTCCACCCCAATGGCCTCTTGCAACTAACCAACTCCTCCAAACGTCAAATAGGCCGCATGTTCTACCCATCGCCTCTCAAGTTCCGAAACTCAAGCTTGGAGATTGCGTACTCTTTCTCAACATCTTTCGTGTCTGCCATCATCCCCGGAATCTCGAATTTGAGCGGCCATGGCATGGTTTTTGTCATCTCTCCATCAAAGGAATTTCCCGGAGCATTTGCAGGCCCGTATATGGGACTATTCACTCCTTCCACCATCGGCAACTCTTCCAACCATATTTTCTTGGTGGAGCTTGATACTATTCTCAACCCCGAGTTTGGAGGTATAGACAATAATCATTTGGGCATCAGTATAAATAGCTTGACGTCGAAAGCATCGGCTACCACAGCTTACTATGATAACAAAGACGGAAAGCAAAAGAGCTTTAACCTTTTCGGTGGGGAACCAGTGCAGGTTTGGATAGATTATGATGGAGTAAAGAAGCAAATCAATGTAACAGTGTCGCCTTTGAAGATCCCAAAACCTAATATCCCACTCCTTTCATCCTCCATTGATCTTTCAGAAATTTTCCTAGAGAAGATGTATGTTGGCTTCTCCTCGTCCACAGGCACGATCACGGGATCCCACTACCTTCTTGGGTGGAGTTTCGAAATGAATGGGCATGCTCGACCACTTAATCTTTCGCTCCTTCCACCAGTTCCTCCACGAATTGTATCCAAGGGAAATGAAAGTTGGAAAATTTGGCTGTCGCTGGTGGCATCAGTGCTTGTTCTGGCGTCTATTTCGGGGATTTTGTACATGGTCAAGAAGAGAAAGTACATAGAATTGAGAGAAGATTGGGAGAAAGAGTACGGTCCTCACCGGTTCTCTTACAAGGATCTCTCTATTGCCACCAAAGATTTCAGCGATAAAGAGCTCCTTGGCATCGGCGGCTTCGGAAAAGTCTACAAAGGAGTGCTGCAGGTGTCCGGCGCTCAAGTTGCAGTCAAGGTGAGGCAGATCTCTGATGAAACAAACAATGGTATAAAGGAATTTGTGTCGGAGATGGCATGCTTGGGACGGCTCCGACACCGGAACTTGGTGCAGCTGCTTGGTTATTGCCGGTGCAAAGGACATCTGATGTTGATCTATGACTTCATGCCCAACGGAAGCTTAGATAAATTCCTCTTCTCCAACCACATGCCAGTTCTTTCTTGGAATCAACGTTACAGAATTCTCCGCGGCGTTGCATCCGGGCTTCTCTACTTGCATGAAGAATGGGATCAGGTCGTGCTGCATCGGGACATCAAGGCAAGCAATGTTCTCCTTGACGCAGACTTTAGTGGCCGATTGGGAGATTTCGGTCTCGCTCGCCTGTATGATCATGGAGCCAATCCTCAGATTACTAATGTTGTTGGGACTCTGGGCTATATTGCACCAGAGTTCGCCCAGACCGGAAAGGCGACTACAAGCACCGATGTGTATTCTTTTGGAGCTTTTCTGCTAGAGGTGGCTTGTGGGAGGCGGCCAATATCACTGGGAGCGCCAGCAGAGGAGATAGTTTTGGTTGATTGGGTGTTTGAGAATTGGAGGAATGGATCGATCCGGGATGCGAAGGACGGTAGGCTTGGGGAGAATGTAGTTGAGGAATTGGAGTTGGTTTTGAAGCTGGGACTGGTCTGCTCGCATCCCCTCCCGGAGGCCAGGCCATCCATGAGGCAAGTGATGCAGTATTTGGATGGCGATGCAATCTTCGAGGACAATGTGCTTGAAGGTTTTAGTCCGGTCATGGCGGCTGAAGCGACCACTCATGGAGGGTTTGCAGATTTTATTAAGCTCTATTCTGCATCCCCTGAAATTGGACAATACCATCAATCGTCTGGTGCCGAACCGCTGCTCACTAGAAGCTTCCCCGTTTTTGCATCTTGCCCTGAGCTAATTCATCGCTTGGATACCTGGTCAGAGTCTGGACAAGGCAGCGTGGCAAATACATTGCTACATGCCAGATCTGTAATGTAAATCGCTAAGAGCTTACATGTGCTGTATATTACTAAAAAAATATGTGCCATACAATCTTGGTTTATCCATTTCTTTAACTATAGCTGTTTTATCTTTCTTTGGGTATTCATAGCCAGTTGATGGACGGAGGATGTGACAGGCTCCTGTTAGGCATACTAACTTTGGGTCTAGTCATGATCTCTAGGCCGTTGCTGAGCTTGAGCGAATGAAAATCTGGGCTTGGTCCAAAACGAAATCCAATCTGCTCTATTTGAGCCGCGTTCAACATTTCCCATTCCATAAGGAAAATCTAAATTAACCGTTCGGGTAAGCAGTAAGCAACAACAACTAAAATTAGAGAAATTGAATATATCTTTTTTAATATCATAATATAACGCACTTTTATATGCATAAAAATATCATTATTCAATTATCTAGTTAAAAATTATATATATAATTTTAACCATAAAAGCACCTCCTCCTTATGCGGCCATTGACAACCTTTCTTGTCCAAACCAGATGGCATTGCATGTACCGCAAACCATTTTGAGTACATGATTAGGGTGTATTTGAGGGAGAGTGGATTAGAAGGGTATATTTAAAATGCATGATAAAGATAATATCAGTAAATTAAATAGACTTTTTCATTGAAAGGTAAAAGTTATAATTAAAAATATGGATAATAATTAATAAAAATAATTACAATGTCACATCATAGAAAAGCTATGGCTAATACACCGTTTGTCAAATGAAACCCTTATCCAAACACGCCTCGTCAACTAATTAATTTCATCCCTATAATTCAAATTTTTGCACGTAACTGGGACATGACATCAAGAAAACAACTTGCAACCACTCTGTACTCTTAGTCATAGCAGTGGGTAAGAAATGAATGGAGGCCTGAATTTCAAGGTGGGACATGCCAAGAAAACAACCTGAAGCCGAAAGTTGCTTGCCTTTGGTTCACAACTAATTAAGTCAGAAGCTGACAGAAATGGCACTCATATCATCCGCTTTAAGAATACCAGTCAGAATGCTTCAATTCCTAACTGCCGATAGCATTAATGGGAGAGCATGTACTTCCTTATTATTTCAACTCTAAAATGAATAAGATTAAAATAGATTAATAAAGAAAAATAAACTTGTTATAAAAATAATATATCAGATCACAACCCTTAAGACATGAAATCTTCCCGCAAATTTCATTCCATTCCATACCATGATGCCAGTCACGCCCTAAGCCCACAACCATCGGTAACAATTCACCGGAGAATGGAGATGCCTGCATGACATGCAACTGCCTCAACCTCTCTCAAACACACTTAAAAAGCAGTGGGCAGCATTACTTGCTTAGTTGAAGGGTAATTTGTGGAGTTGTGGTTTTATAACTTGCAATGAATTGTCCATTTTCACCAAACGCTTTGGTGGGGATTGTTAGCATATAGTGACTTGAATTGTGTTTCGGTCAGTTCGAAGATCTCACGATGCAATAAACATGGACTTTTTTTGAAGATCTGTGGTGATAGCGGGCCTAATCTCGTAGCCCACCACGATCTCCCCGGGGGTGCGGGGGCTCTGCACCCGTTATATGGATCATAGACAGTGGCATGGCAACGACAGCGCTGGACAACTCTTACAGGCACAGCAATAGGCGACGCTAATTGGGCACCAAAGATGGATTTCTATGTACGAATAGATTTCAACAGTTTTGCAAAGCTATTTGAGAAAATTCCTATGCATACAAGATTCTCAATAGAACTAGGGTTTTCTATAAATATATATTATTTCTACAGAGAGAGCAAGCCTTGTATTTGAGATTTCTATTTTGTTTAGTTCCTCCCTCTCTCTCTTCTCTTAATTGTACTCAATCTTTGATATTGTGAAGCTCTCCTCCTCTGTCCGTGATTTTTCCCCATTAAAGGGGTTTTTCATGTAATTCTATGTGTTGTATTGTGGTTTGTTTGTTATTGCATTCGCCTGTTTTTCTCACAAAGTGATATCAGAGCCAAGCTAGGTTTCTTTCTTTTCAATGATAGCAACAATGAAGTATGATATCCCACTCTTAGATCGCAACACTCGATTTTCATTGTGACAAATAAAGATATGTGCGGTACTAGTGTAGATGGATTTGGACGAGGCACTGTTGAGGTTTGAGAAGATGCTCTTATCTTGGTAAAAATATTTGATAGTGTTGTTAAGACTCTTGGCGATGTAAGATATATTTCAGATCTAAAGCATAATCTTGTTTCTTTGAGTACTCTTGATTCTAATAGTTACATGTACACTAGTAAGGGTAGAGTTATGAAGGTGAGTAAATGTGCTCTTGTTGTGATGAAAGGACATAAAAGGACTGCTGGATTGTATATTTTGCATGGTTCAATAATTGTAGGTGATGCAGCCCTTATTACTCCTTCTTTATCAAATGCAAATATTACTAGGCTTTAGCATATGCATCTTGGGTATATGAGGAGAATTGAATAAATAAAATAAGCAGAAGAGGACTTCTTGATGTACACAGCACCAGGAAATTGGAGTTTTGTGCGCACTGTATTTTTGGGAAGCAGAAATGAGTTGGCTTCAGAAAAGATATTCATACCACAATAAGAATACTTGATTATCTACATTTTGATCTCTGGGGACTGTCTAGAGTGACTTCTAAAGGTGGAGCAAGCTATATGTTGACTGTCATAGATGACTTCTCCAGAAAAGTTTGGGTGTTCTTCTTGAAGTAAAAGAGTGATGTGTTTACTACATTCAAGCAGTGGAAGACAATGATTGAGAAACAAACAGGGAGGCTGGTGAAACATCTTCAAACTGATAATGACTTAGAGTTCTGTCATGATCAGTTTAATGCTTTTTGCAGAACAAAAGGAGTTGTAAGGCATCTTACTGTTCCTAGTACTCCGCAACAGAATGGTGTGGCAGAGCGGATGAACAGAATTTGATGAAAAAAGTACATTGTATGCTCTCCAATTCCTGCTTATCTAAGTCATTTTGGGTAGAGGCTACAACTACAACATGTTTTCTAGTTAATCGTTCTCCCTCAGTTGCTATCAATAAGAAAACTTCAGAAGAGGTATGGTTTGGTACTCTTACAAATTATTCTGATTTGAAAATATTTGGATGTCCTGCATATGCTTATATTGATAATGGAAAACTAGAACCTAGATCTATAAAATGTGTCTTTCTTGGTTATCAACCTGGTGTTAAAGGATATAAGTTGTGGTGTCCAGAATCTGGTAAGATCAAAATTAGTAGGAATGTCATCTTTGATGAAAATGCTATGCTTAACGACTTGTCCTCCCAAGAGTCTTGTGGTAGCAATCAACAGAAATCAAGCATCTAGGTGGAGTTAAAGGTTGGGTCAGATTCTATAACAGAGATGTCAAGTGATACTATTACATTGACTTCACAATCAAACTCAGAGATACGGGGTGATACTAATGCAACACCATTATCACCATTACCGAAGCACTCCATTGTAAAAGATAGACCCAAAAGAGTAATTAAACCTCCACAAAGGTATGCTAAGGCTGATCTAGTTGCTTATGCTTTATATGTAGGTGAAGAAAGCTTAGACACTTATGCTTTAAATATTGCTAAAAGTTTTAGCTCTAAAGAAGAACCTGCTACTTATTCAGAGGCAGGCCAAATGTCAAGACTTTAGTAAGTGGATGGTTTTCATACAAGAGGAGATGGAATCACTTGATAAAAATGATACATGGGAGTTGGTGAAATTACCCATGGGTAAGAAAGCTGTTCGGTGTAAATGGATTTACAAAAGAAAAAAAGACATACCTGGAGTTGAAGCAATCAGATATAAGGTAAGACTAGTTGCAAAAAGTTACAGTCAAATTTCAGGTATAGACTACATAAATGTGTTTTCTCCAGTTACCAAGCATAGTTCAATTCGAGCTTTGCTAGGTATTGTAGCTATGCATGATCTTAAGCTTAAGTAATTAGATGTAAAGACATCATTCTTATATGGAGAACTTAATAAGGATATTTATATGATGTAACAAGAAGATTTTGTGATCTTAGGAAAATAGGACCATGTGTGTTCACTAAAAAAGTCTCTTTATGGCCTGAGACAATCTTCCAGACAATGGTATAAGAGGCTTGATTCATTTATTACTTCTTATGATTTTAAAAGAAGTAATTATGATAGTTGTGTTTATTTTAAGAAGACTGAAGATGGATCATTCGTATACCTCCTCTTATATATTGATGATATGTTAATAGCAGATAAAGAAGAAATAAGCAAAGTTAAAGCTCAGTTTAGTGAAAAACTTGACATGAAAGATTTGGGGCCAGTAAAGAAGATACTTGGTATGGAAATTCAGAGAGATAGAGAGGTAAGTAAATTATATTTAAGTCTGGAAGAGTATATTGAGAAAATACTCAACATGTTCAATATGCACAATGTCATACTTGTAAGTACTCCTTTAGCTGCATATTTTAAACTTTCATCTGCGTTATCTCCTTAGTCAGATGAAGAGTTTGATTATATATCACATGTTCTATATTTAAGTGCAGTGGATTTCCTTATGTGTCTTATGGTTTGCACGCGTCATGATTTGTCACATGCAGTAAGTGGTATCAGTAGATACATGGCTAATCCTGGTAAAGAGCATTAAAAAGTTGTTCAGTAAATTCTTAGATACTTACGTGGCTATACTGATGTTTGTTTGTAGTTTGGGGCAACTAAAATTAGAGTTTCTGATTATGTTCATTTTGATTTTGGAGGAGATCTTGGTAAGAGAAGATCACTTACAGGGTATGTATTCACCGTTGGTGGTTGTGCTATCAGCTGGGAAGTCATCTTATAAGATACAGTTGCACTGTCTACTACTGAAGTTGAATATATGGCCATTACTGAAGCTTTTAAGAAAGCTATTTGGTTAAAAGTATTATTTAGTGAACTCAATAAAGATTTGTAAATCGCTAAAGTTTATTGTGACAATCAAAGTACTATCTTTCTCACAAAAGATTAGATATTTCATGAGAGAACAAAGCATATTGATATTTAGTATCACTTTATTCGAAACATTATTTCTAAAAGTGATATTGTTGTGAGAAAGGTTAGTACCCATGATAATCCTACTAATATGATGACTAAGTCACTTCCTATTGCTAAGTTTAAGCATTGCTTGAACTTAGTTGATGCTTCTTATTGAGATTTGTCCTTAAAGACTTGTGTGGAAGAGTGAGAGAGTTATTTTTTATTTTCAAAGATTGAAGATTTATTCATTACAGTAGAATTTGTGTCAGGGTGAAGATTGTTAGCATATAGTGACCCAAATTTTGTTTCGGCCAGTTCAAAAATCTTGCGATGCGACAAACATAAATTTTTTCTGGAGATTTATGGTGGTAACGGATTGCGGACATCGGCATGGTGCCAACAGCACTGGACGACTCTTGTAAGCACGACAGCGGGCAGCAACATTGCAGTGATGGCGAATTTCTGCATACAGACGAATTTTGACAGTTTTGCGCAAAAGTATTTGAGAAAATCTCTATATATATATAAGATTCTCAATGGGACTAGGATTTTCTATAAATATATATTATTTCTGTTGAGAGAGCCTTGTATTTCGATATTTCTATTTTGTCTAATCTTTCTTTTCTCTCTTCTTGGTTGTACTCAATTTTTGATATAATAAAGCTCTCCTTCTCTACCAGTGATTTTTCCACATTAAATGAGTTTTTCATATAAATCTATATATTGTAGTATGATTTGTTTGCTATTTCATTCGACCATTTTTCTCACCTATTTTTCTCACAGGGAATCATCTACAAGGGACTGCAAAATGCCCGAGAAAGAACACCCGAGAAAGAACAATCTTGACCCAGAGAAAGGTCTTGCAAGATAGCTAGGCGATTACCAAAAGATCATGAAAAAAAAAAAATCACATTCGAATCCCAAAAAAAAAGTGCTGCAATGTGTCAAAACAGTCGTCCAATACGGGGATATTTCGGTTCATTACCATCGCAGATGCAGTGCGGGCACGCGAACGGTATGGATAACCAGAAGATGTGTTTGATTTGACATGCAGTGGCAGAAGTAAAGCCAAATAGTCAAGAGGGGTGAGCTTCCTAAACGACAAAAACACTTCTCCCGGAAGAAAGCAGCCCGACGGAGCCACTCTGCGGCCAGCGTCGGCCCTGTATCCCAGCATCCGGGAATGCTCTGATGCTATCTTAAACAGGGCAAGCCACAGCATGCTGATATGTAGCTAACATCGTCCATCAACGGCCACCGGAGAGAATCGACGCTGTCATCAGAGACGTGCTTGCAAACCCCCGATCAAAGGAAGAAGTAAATGAATAGCTCGAATCATCGAACCCTTTGAAATTCTCCACTGAAAGTAAACTATCCCACGACAGCTCTGTCGGAGAATCTCCATCCAGAAACTGCGTTACTTGCCGCGTTGTCGGCCTCGCCTCTGGAAATGGGTGACAACAGAGCAAACCAAGCATCAACACCAGTTCCATCTCCTCGGCCTTGTACTCATTTCCCAGCATTGGATCAGCCGCCTCCACGACCTTCCCCATTTTCCAGAGTCGCCACACCCAGTCCACCAAGTACGAACTGGTCGGTGATCGTAGATCAATGGGCCTCCTCCCACAAGCAACCTCAAGCATGAAAGCTCCGAAAGCGAACACGTCCGTCTGTTTGGTGGCCTTCGCAGTCCTGCACAGCTCCGGCGCTAGGTATCCGTAAGTTCCCACCATGTGAGTGGTATGCGGATCGCTGCCGTGATCATACAACCTCGCGAGGCCGAAGTCGCCCAACCTGCCGTTCATCTCGCTGTCTAAAAGAACATTGCTGGCTTTGATGTCTCTGTGGAGAACCACCAGCTCCCATTCCTCGTGCAAGTAGAGAAGCCCTGAGGCTACTCCTTTGATGATCCGGAAGCGTCGGCTCCAGCTCAATTTTAACTGTGGTTGGTCAAACAGGAATTTGTCTAGACTCCCATTAGGCATGAAATCATAGACCAGTAAAAGCTCGGTCTTTCGCCGGCAGTAGCCGAGCAGCGGCACTAGGTTCCGGTGCCGGAGGCGGCCGAGGCTCACAATCTCGGCGATAAATTCCCGCATCCCTTGTCGAGACTCATGAGAGACTCTCTTCACCGCCACTTCCTTCTTCGAGGATGGGAGAACGCCACGATAAACCTGACCGAAACCACCGGCGCCGAGGAGTTCTTGGTTTGAGAAACCCCTAGTGGCAAAGAACAGATCCTTGTATACGAACCGGTGCGGGCCGTATTCCCTTTCCCAGTCTTCGAGAACTTCTGCAAACTTCCTCTTCCTTCTCACATAGAGAACGACGCCTAAGATAACCATTAATACAGAAAACGGCACAATTACTGGCAGCCCAATTTCCTTAAATTTCGATCTGCTTTTGGGTTTTGGCCGTGGAAGTTTTGGAAGGCGCGACGGATCAAGAGGATGAGCTTCACCATTCGCCTTGAAGCTCCATCCCAGAATGTAATGATACGATGTGATCGCAGACGTTGATGAAGAGAAACCGATATACATGTCTTCTAGCACAATTGACAAAAGGTCAGCTCTCATTGAAATGAGTGGGCGATTGGGTTTAGGTTCGTCGATTGGGCATACCGTTACATTGAGTTGGTTTTCTACACCGTTGTATTCTACCCAAACATTCGTTGGTTTGCCGCTTATAAGGCTTATATTCTTGAAGCTTCCCGTTTTGTTATCGAAGTAAGACACAGGAATGGACTCAACAGATCTTAAGCCATTAATATCAACTCCAACATGGTTGCCGTTGATGTCGCCCACATCTATACTGCGGACAGTGTCGAGCTCAATGGCAAAAATGTGATTCGACGAATTGCCATCGTTCGTGGCATTAAAGATACCCAGAAACTGGCCCACATCACCTCCAGGCAACTCTTTCGAGGGCGAGATAACAAAGGCGGCTCCATGGCCGCTCACATTTGGATACATGGATGCAGTTACAATGACAAAATTGGTTGAGAAGGAGATGTTTTTACCATTTGAAGGTTTGAAATGAAGGGGAAAGGGATAAAAGGCGTGACCCTTCTGAAACGGGCTGTTGGTGAGCTCCAAGATGCCGTTGGATGTGATGCTGGCATTGCTAAGGCTGAGATTAGCGCCACGGAACCCGTTGTAGATGAAATCGATGCTGCCTTCACAGGCGAAAAATCTTACAAGTAGAAAGCAGAGTAGAAGTTTGGCTGGCATCGCTGAAATCTTATCCGTGATTTTGAAGGTATCAGACTTTCATGGCTTGGTATCACCACCAAGAAATTTCAATCTTCTAGCATCGATGGACTTGGGCGATCAATGGGAGAGATGGTTTCTTTCCGTACGAGATATTCCCGTCAGTGTTTTCGACTCTCATGGATTGGGATCACCTCCAGGAAAATTCATTCTTCTAGCATCGATGGGCGATCAAAGGGAGAGATGGTTTCTTTCCGTACGAGATATTCCCGTGAGTGTTTTCGGCTTTCATGGCTTGGGATCACCTCCAAGAAATTTCAATCTTCTAGCGTCGATGGACCTGGGCGATCAATGGGAGAGATGGTTTCTTTCCGTACGAGACATTGCCGTGAGTGTTTTAACTTACGCGTGTGAAGTGGCAACCGTATTTTCTTGGCTTTTTCGCCTGGAAAGGCATTTGAGGATGACTTTTGCAGCCACATCCCGTCAAAAAGCTTCGGTGTCCTCGGCTGCACCACTCACTGCCCGTTTACGAGTGACACAAGAAGCACTTGATCTGCTCCTAGTAAGCATCAATTCCAATCGCATGCACAAAGTGTTTATGCGAACGGGACCGGTGATTGAACTGGCCAGTTCGGAATCGGTTGTACTATTCAATTAAACCGGTTTAATCCGTAATATTATTATTATATAATTATAATATTATAAAAATTTAATAATTCTAAATATATATAAATATAATAATTTTTTTAATAATATAATAATTATATTATGCATGAAGAAGTGATTCTAGAGCCTAAGACAACAAAGAATAAAGCATAAAGTATAACAATCAAAATAAAAAAAATATAAATATATAATTATTTCTCATGGATAGTTTAACTATTCAAGTAAAAATAATAATAATATGATTAAATAAGTTAACCTAAAAATTTTACAATACAACATTGATCTTTACTTATCGCAATTGCCATTTATGAACATTTAACCTTTAAAACTCAAACTATATCTAAAACAAAATAATAAATAATAACAAATCAATACTATTAAAATAATTTTATTTACACATAAATACCATTTTGAATATTTGATCATTGATCTTGGAAACAGAAAAAAATATATTTAAAATCTGCAAAAAAAAAAAGAGAAAAAACTACTGGATCATAAGTTAATGCCCATCCCTAGCAACTATGACCTATTAAACACCTAAAATGCAGCATCAATGAGTCCTAACTCCATTTAGTATATTTCAACCACACGACAGAGTAGGAATATGAACAAGGTCACCGATGTAAATACGATCTAAATACGGTCACAAAGGGCAACTTGTCATTCATGCTGGTGACAAATCCAATTTCTCATTAGTTGGGTGTCACTCAGCAAAATCATTCATCCAGGCGGATTATTGGACAGCAAATGCAACATGCGATATCAGAGGTGGAGTAAAATAGCTTTGCAAAACTTAGCCCTTGTCCAGTTTTTCAGAAATTGTGGGTGGCCCGCAAGGTTATTTGCCCAAGTTGTCACGGTGGAAAAGAATTAGGTGCAGCAAACTCTTCCTGATCAACAATTTCCACATATCCGCGCTGATCAGGTATTCGTAATGACAATATCCTGTGCATATAAACCTTCCAGTTAGGCGGCTGGAATTAACAGGCTCCTTGACTCCTAAGGTGAGAGCTTGCCTTGCTGCCCATGAAACCCACGTGATATGATCCCAAATGACCACTGATTTGGACCTCACACCCATTTGCAATGAGTAAGATGCGCCACCATATACATTGACATAGAATGAGTGAAACTCTTTCAAATAGCAAAAATTCAAGCACAAAACCATTAATCATCAAACACCCAAATGCCCGAATCTTCAGATAAAGTTATGTCATATGTCACATAGACTCAGATATCCAGATAGCGAAATCTATACACGACCCTTGTTGAAGATGATATTGACAAAACACAAGAAAGAGGAGTTTGCGTAAACAGAAGCTAGTCGAGCAATAAAAAAAAATACAAATCCCAACACAACTAAGTGCCAAAATTTTCAACAGATTTTGATTGCATATCGCTAATTGAACAGGAAGGGGGGTGTTTTCGACTTCGGGCGATGTGGTGTCGATTGCCGGCGTGAGACAGTCGGCAGTCGAGATGGGTTTCGCAGCTGCGCTGTCGAACCGCTGTTCGTCTGGTTTGAACCATTTTTTCGTTATCAGATCGGACTGGCTTAATCGAATCGGTGCCAAGAACAGTTGGCGGTCGAACTGGCAGGTCCAATCCGATTTTAATAATACTGATTTGTCCTAATAAAACTTCCAAGGACAAAGAGGTTAAAACTTCAATCTTCATCTTTTAATTGTATAAAAGTGTGGTTTTTTGTAGTTTAAAATTCTCTCATTTAATTGATTATTATTGTTATCAGTATGATTTATAAAATTTTTATTATAATATATAATTTTTGAATTATGAATTAGAATTTATCATTACCTTGCGAATAATATTTTCTTTTTTTTTTTGAAATACTTCTCTACAAGCGATTTTATCTAAACCATTTTAGAATTGATCAGAATTCTAAAAAAAATTTAAAACTATTTTGTATTATTCTTTATTTTTAATTATTTTGTTTTTAGAATTTATTGAAATTGATCCATGGGGATTTGGTTCAGTGGCGTGATTCTTGCTTGTTGGTACGTAATGGAGAACCATCGAGGAAAAGCAGGCACCCCAAATGCGTGTCTTATGGGTTTCTTGGGACGCCTGGTGTGCAAATTCAATGAATTCCAACTCAGTTTGCCTGCTTCCATTGACCCAGGTCTACATCGTTTCCCAAGGAAGCCTCAAACGAATAGTTGCGCACATGCGCTTGAAAGGTGATGCCTGGAAAAGAGTTTTTAAAACCATGAAACATGGCTAGTTGAGTGGAGCTAGGCGGCTCTACTCAATCCTAAGCTTCGATAGAATTTAAAAATTCTAAAAATTCATGGCCCGATTTCCTACCGGCTCTGCCTGTGCTACGGAATCTCAGTTCCAGCAATCCATCTACGATAACTGTCATTATTATGATGGGAACCACAAGGAAAATTTTCCACCAATTCTGTCTTTTCTCCCCATGGGAATGGTACGAGTGGGAGTAAGAAAATTTACATGTTGACCCTCCAAATCTGTGGTGTTTGAATTAATGCATGTAAATATTACGTAGTTAACTACATTAATTGTGAATGACTGACTGACTGACTATACATGCATTTGGTTGGATTGCCGTTCACAACTTCTTGGATGGAAGGCGACGGGATTTGTAAATATTTCAAGAAGTTGGTAAAACTGAAATTGTGACAAGAAGGCATAGATCAAAGTATAAATATCCCATATATTATCTATGTATACTCTTTCTGTAATCCTAATCCAGTTCCGTGAAACCCCTTTGGAATAGCTACAAATAAAATCTTTAGTAAAGTAATAAGATTAAATCAATTTTACCAAATATAAATAGTCTATAAATAATTTTTATTGTAGCTAGATGCCTATATCGAATGGAGTTACATCTGTTGGTACCTAATGCGGACCCTTTTTAGAGGAAACCCAGGTATGCAAGAACGCGTTTTTGAGGAAAGCCGGAAATTCCAAATACGCGTCCTCCTGGTTTCTTTGTCCCCGCGGACAAATTAAACCAAGCCAAAGGCAACTTGTCTTATCAGTTGATCCATAAAGCACTTTTGCCCGGCGACGTTGTGTAATGAATAACGGACCTCAAAACGTGATTCACGTACAACTGTAATCATAGATGCTGGGTATTTGCCTGATCAAAGGAAGATGATACGAAAAATCTGCTTCTTCGAATCCCTTGTAATTCTCCATTCCAAATAGTCGTTGGCCGCATCTCCATCAAGAAATTGCGTAACTTGCCTCATGCTCGGTCTCGCCGTTGGAAATGGGTGAGAACACAGCAACCTAATCTTCAACAATAGCTATATCTGTAACACCTACAACTTTAGCCAATATGAAGTATTGTTCACTTTTTGCCTATCAGATTTTTCTGGCACGCAGAGCCTGCACGGTTTTGTCCATTTTAGACCTGCTCTTCTGACCCAAAAGATGCCTCAAAATAACTTGTCACAGTTCACATTCGAACCTCTGATCTCAAGTCAGATTGGTATCAGAGTTGGTTTCAAAACTAATATGAGTCGAGATTAGAGGTTCAAATATAAACTGTGGCAAGTCATTTTGAAGCACTTTTTGGGTCAGAAGAGCAGACCTAAAATGGGCAAAATATGTGGGCTTAGTATGCCAGCGAGATCTGATGGGCCTAAAGCGGACAATACTTTATATTGGTTAGAGTTGGGGGGGTATTATAAATGGTATCAAAGTCACTTTTTGGACACTACCATGTGAGCAGATATAAAGAGCTCACATTGGATGTGTGGTGAAAGAAATCCTGGGAATACTTAAGTCATTTTGAGGAGCCTTTTGGGTCAGAAAAGCAAGCCTAAAATGGGCAAAACTGTGACGACCCACCCCAGGATGGCGATGCCATGCTGGCAGTATGGCGGGTTTTCCCAAGATCTACCACACTTGAATGATTTAATTACATC
>JAYJMB010051424.1:0-29004 GCA_036873735.1 Pouteria campechiana
GATCTGGTTCTAACTTTGTCATATACATCACCAATTATTTGACTTTCAGGGTGATCATGCATAAATCTCCAATCTTTGGGAAAAAGAATCATGTAATTATCTGTCTAGTACAAAAAGAATCATGCAATTCTGATTCTTAAGAGAAAGTTATGATCAAAATACTAAAATTGTCCTAAGAAATACTTTGTCTATAGTAAGTAGAACTTTGTCTTTTGTCATAGAACTTTGGATGCTAGTGACATGATAGAAATTTGTCTATAGTTAGTAGAACATCATTTGCTGGAGATAGAACTTTGTCTATAGACTACCTCTACACAAAGCACATTCAAAAAATGCAGAAAATAGTTTTGGGACAAAATAGAAGTGCGAAACATGAAAATTTTAGATATGTTGAATGTAACGTTGCTGTCCAAACTATGATTTCAAAAATTAGCAATGTATTTTTAGCAATGGGGTCCCACAATGATCAACACTTGCAATTATCTGAGTTATCTTCGAAAGTAAATTCCTTCGCACAAGTTACTGAAATTTTCTAAAGTTTGTAATACGTAAGCTATTGCAATTTTAGGAAAGCATCTTTGGAAACCAGTTGTAAAACAATTCTATCTATTGTGGAAAGATAGAGTTATTCTTAGAAGAGAATCTTTGTGTATAAAGGAATTGAAATTTTTGGAGGAGTTCTACTAAAATCCTGCTGGTTGGGTTATTTAAGGACGTCTGGGAAAAAGTTTTACAAGGAGAACACAGTTTAGCATGGAGAGTGCGAAAGAAGCAAGGGATCAAGAGAAGGATTTTGAGTTCTGCAATCATGCATATTTCTGAGAGTTATATTTTTGTTTTCATTATGAATTAAATTCCTTTTTCTGCGCTAATGATGTAGCCCTCCTTGATATTCATTGTTAATAGAGATTGTTGGTTTAATAATTCAATATCATCTTGTTTCATTCATTGTGTATAATGTACTTATCTGATTTATTTAATTGTTTGATCACCTTTTTTGTAAATTAGTTTGATTATCTTTGATTCTATAGTTAAGGTAGACACCATATGCTAAACCATGTATTGTGCTCTTTTGAATGAATGAGTGATGGTTAAGGTAGACTCCATATGCTAAACTATTCTGCTTGGTTCATTAATGTTCTTTTGATCTTCATAAGTTTTCAATCTCTATAACATTACACGCCATAGGTAATTGGAATGGGAGAAAATACTTAATTTAAAATTGGATGCCTAACAATAATCATCATGCAGTAGATAAAATAAACCCAAGATGCCAATTTGATACCAATATCTCAACGATAATGAATATCATTGGGTGGTGAAGTTAGGTCCCTAAACTCTTACAACCTGAAATCTCTTTTACATTACTCACTACCATTATTTCCTGTTATCTTACATCTTACATTACACTTAATTACTTAGCCTTTAATTTTTCTTATTGATTTAGGACAAATTAATTTTAGTTACTAGACATAATTGAATCAGTTTGACGGATCTCTATGGAATGCACTCTTGCTTTGCACATTATATTACTATACACTTGTACACTTGCGAGGAGTTATAATTTGACCATCAAGTTTTTGGCGTTGTTGCTAGGGAACAATTCTTCAATTGATTTGAATAATTTAGTTATAGTTTTTCTTTTTTGTTGGTGTAGTTTATTTTATTTAGGATTTTTTTCTTTCTTTTATTCTTTTGCAGAACTATGAATGTAAGGAAGATGATCACTGAATCCAGTTCTGTTAGCCTTGAATGATCACATTGATAAAGTGAAAATATAGACAGATAGCATAAGTGAAGAAGATGTTCAGATGGCTGACAATGTGGAGAACTGAGTGACTCAACAAGCTCAACAGCTTATGAAAGAGTTTGAAGCATATATACTTTAACATGCTTCCTTCTTTTCATGGTGTAACTGTAGAGGATCCTTTAATTTTCATGTGTGATTTTAGACTTTTTCTTTGCAAGGTTTAACTGAGGATCAGCTGTGCATGATATGTTTTCCTTACACCTTAAAGAATGTAGCAAAAACATGGTTCATGACATTGGCTTCTGGATCACTAACTACATGGGATGTACTATATAACAGGTTCATTGGTAAATTTTATTCTCATGCTAAAACTGAATAATTAAGAAGTAAGATTGCCACTTTTTCTTAAATAGATGGGGAAGCATTCCATGAAGCATGGGAGAGATTTAGGGCATTACGGATTCAATGTCCTCACCACAGATATCCTCTTGAATTGCTCCATCAATTTTTCTATGATGGACTAACACAACCATGCCAAGCCACAGTTGATAATGCTATAGGTGGAGCAATGGGAGAAAAGACCCCACAGGAGACATATGATCTATATGAGATGCTTGAAGAAAACTCCCAACAGAAGAGTGTAAGAGGTAGGTCCAGAGGAATTTATGAGATCAACTCTAACACCGATCTTTCTATGCAGATGTTAGAGATGACGAAATAGATGAAGGTGATGTGCTCTACGATAGTGAACTTGAAGCAACCTATCTCTAGTAAGGTTTGTTCAATTTGTAGTAATCTAGGACACTCACAAAATGCCTTCCAATGAAAATATTACAAGAGTTTCAGAGCAAGCAAACGCAATGAATTTCTACTACCAGGGGCCACATAATGATCATTATTCAAATACTTATAATCCTAGTTAGAGAAATTATGCAAACTTTTCATGGAACAATTGCCACAATCAGAATCAAGCTAGAATATCTTTTCAACCCAAGAAACACACTCTTGAGGAGATAGTTTAGACTTTTGTTCAAGCAACTGAATCAAGATTTTTGAATGTGGAGGCATCAATAAAGAAGATAGAAACATAGTTGGGGCAGATTGTAGAAGCTGTGTAGAGTCACACACTTGGAAAGTTGCCAAGTTAGCCAGAGCAAGCAAAAGCAGTCACAACATTGAGAAGTGGAAAGGTAATTGACAATATAGTTAGTGAAAAATTTGATCAATGTAATATTTCTACATGAATAGAAAATGGGAAGAAAAAGGTAGAGAAGGAAGTGCATTCAAGGAAGGCCATATTTTGAACAGTTGACTCTCTAGTAAACTACAAGCCACCATCACCATATGATCCAACAATGCCTTTTCTAGGAAGATTGAGGCAAAGTAAAGTGGGTAAATCATTTTTTGACATGATTAAGAACATGCCCAAGTATGCTACGTTTTTGAAGGAACTAACCTCAAGAAGGTGTATGTATGAGCCTCATGAAAAGGTGATAGTTTTAGAAGCAACCGGTGTAGTTCTATATACAAATCTTTCTCCAAAGTGGAAGGATCTAGGTGGTTTTAATATCATAATCATTGCTTGGGGGAAAGAATAAGGTAAAAACTATGTTAGATTTCTGAGCAAGTATAAATCTGATGCCTTATTCTATTTACTTGTAGCTTGGTTTGGGAGATTTGAAACCTACTACACTATCCTTACAACTTGCAGATAGATCAGTGAAATATCCTAGAGGCATTATAGAAGATATATTGGTGCAGATTGACAAACTTATTATTCTTGCAGATTTCATTGTGCTTGATATGGAGAGGCAAGTGACTTTAGAGAGAGAGGTGCCCATTTTTCTAGGACTCCCATTCGTGGCAATAGCTAGGATGATCATTGATGTGCAAAATGGGAAGCTAAAAATGACTATTTTATATGAGACTATGGAACTTTTTGTTTATAATTCTCCTTCATTACCTTCATATCCTATAGATCCTAGTGGCTGTTTTTGAATTGATGATTTGGACTCACTTGTATCATGTACTTTTGTGCAACAGGAAACATTAGACAAATTGGCGTTAATGCTTACAATTGAAGAATTCATTGTGGAGGATAAAGAAATCAAAGAGTTGAAAGAAGGTTTGGATAGTGCAGAAGAAGTCAGAGAAGATGAAGTCACTATGAGGTATGGACACATTTGAGTTTCAATTTGGCACCATCAAATATCACACCACCAAAACTGGAACCAACTACCATAGAACTTAAAATATGTATTTCTTGGTGAGAATGACACTCTTCCAGTTATAATTGCCGCTGACTTATCTGTTAATGAAGAGAATAAGCTATTGAATGTATTGAGAGAGCATAAGGAGGCTATAGGGTGGACTTTAGCTGACATCATAGGAATTAGCCCCATTGTGTGCATGCCCAAGATTCTATTGGAGGATAATGCAAAGCCTCTTAGGGAGGCTCAAAGGAGACTTAACCCATGCATGCAGGTAGTTGTTAGAGCAGAAGTAATCAAGTTGCTGGATGCAGGTATTATTTACCCAAATTTTGATAGCAAATGGGTAAGTCTAGTTCATGTGGTACCAAAGAAAGTTCAGTTCATGTGGTACCAAAGAAATCTGGTATTTTTGTTGTTAAGAATGATAATAATGAGTTAGTGCTAATAATAATGACTACAAGATGGCGGATTTGGATAGATTACAACAAATTCAGAAAGGATCATTTTCCTAACCCTTTCATTGATCAGATGCTTGAACAATTGGCAGGTCATGCTTACTATTGTTTTCTAAATGATTTTTCAAGTTACAATAAGGTTCCCATTGCTCTAAAAGACTAGGAAAAGACAACCTTCACCTACCCATTTGGAACTTTTGCTTATCGGAGGATGCATTTTGGTTTACGATGCCCCTGCAACCTTATAGAGGAGTATGATGTCTATTTTTTCTAATATGATTGAAAGGTTTATAAAGGTTTTCATGGATGCTTTTTTTATCTTTGGTGATTCATTTGATGATTGCTTTAATAACTTAACATTGGTGCTTAAAAGGTGTGTTAAAATGGATTTGACAATAAGTTGGGAGAAGTGCCATTTTTTAGTTAAGCAGGGAATTATGTTGGGACATATTATTTCAAGTAGAAGCATTGAAGTTGATGAGGCAAATATTGATGTGATTACTAAATTGCCCTCTCCTAGTTCAGTTAAGGGAGTGAGGAGTTTTCTAGGTCATGCAAGTTTCTATAGAAGGTTCATAAAAGACTTCTCAAAAATTTCTAGACCATTATGTAACTTGCTAGCTAAAGATGTGACTTTCTATTTTTATGATGAGTGCCTTGTTCTTTCAATACCTTAAAAGAAAAACTAACTTCTGCTCCAATTTTAGCAGTTCCTGAAGGGTCCATTCCTTTTGAGCTTATGTGCGATGTATATAACTTTGTTGTCGGTGTTGTCTTAGGACAAAGAATAGATAAATGGCCTCATGTGATTCATTATGCAAGTAGAACTTTGAATGAAGCACAATTGAATTATTCTACTATTGAAAAAGAATTACTTGCAATTGTGTTTGTATTGGAAAAGTTCAGCTCAAACCTGATTGGTTCGAAGGTAATTGTCTATTCTGATCATGCTGCTTTGAAATATTTGTTGACTAAGAAAGATGCCAAGTCCAGGTTGATCAGGTGGATATTATTATTATAAGAATTTGACTTGATAATCAAGGATAAGAAAGGCTATGAAAATGTTGTAGCTGATCATCTGTCCAGGTTGGTGGAAGGGACTGATTTTGAGCCGAAGAAAAGTAAAGAGAGCATTCCCATCACTGAGATTTTTCCTGATGAGCAACTATTTTATGTAAAGGGAAGTGAACCTTGGTATATTGATATTGTTAATTATTTGGTTAAGAGAGTTTTTAATCCTATACAGAATTTACAAGGAAGGAGGAGGTTGCTATCTATAGCAAAACACTACTTTTGGGATGATCTAGTTTTGCTTATAATGTGTCCAGATCAGTTCATTAGACGCTATGTACCTAAGGTTGAATAGCAAAGCATTTTAAAACATTGTCACACATTTAGCTGTGGAGGGTATTTTGGAGGGAAGAAGACTACTCTCAAAGTTTTTCAATCTAATTTTTACTGGCTAACTATTTTTAGGGATGCGCATGCCTTTTGTGCAAGGTGTGATAGGTGCCAGAGAACAGGTAACATTAGTAAAAGAGATGAAATGCCACTCATAGGTAATCTTATGGTTGAGTTATTTGATGTATGGGGCATTGATTTAATGGGCCCATTCCCACTAGCTAATGAGAACATGTATATTTTGCTTATTGTTGATTATGTGTCTAAGTGGATTGAGGCAATGGCCGTTAAAACTAATGATGCTAATATTGTGTTAAAATTTCTGAAAGATAAGATTTTTTCTAGGTTTAGCACCCCAAGAGCAATCATTAGTGCTAGAGGAACTCATTTTCGCAATAAGATATTTGCAGCTATGTTGAAAAAGTATAACATCACTCATCGAGTTGCAACACCTTATCATCCACAAACTTCTGGACAAGTTGAAGAAGTATTAGACAGATCAAAGCAATTCTGGAGAGGTCAGTGAACACCTCAAGGAAAGATTGGGCGATGCAGTTAAATGATGCACTTTGGGCATATAGGACTGCATTCAAGACCCTAATAGGAATGAGTCTTTACAGACTTGTCTTTGGAAAAGCATGTCATTTGCAGATGGAGTTGGAGCACAAAGTATACTAGGCAATAAAGAAACTGAACTTTGATTTGTAGAAGGGAGGTGAAGCAAGAAAGCTTCAATTGAATGAACTAGAGGGGTTGAGAGATGAAGCTTATAAGAATGTAAAGATTTATAAGGAGTAAACAAAGAGATATCATGAACTAATCATTCGCAAAAGACGCATTGAAACTAGAATGAAAGTTTTGCTTTATGGCTCATGTTTGCATTTGTTTCTAGGAAAATTGTAGTCTAAGTGGGTTGAACACAAGTGTTCTCACATGGAGCTGTGGAGTTAAAGAACCTAAGGACTGGGAACAAGTTCAAAGTCAATGGTCATTGAGTAAAGAGATATGTGAGGGATGACTTGCTAATGCAGTTGAATGAAACTGTTGGATTTCAGAATCTATGAAGGAGAAATTCTTCTTACACAGACGTTAAATAAAGCACTCCTTGGGAGGAAACCAAAGTTTTTGAACTTTCTTTATTTTCTTAGCATTCAATTTAGTTAGCTATTTTATTTTCTCTATTAGGAAAAATTTTTTTAAAGTAGTAGTTTGATATTTCTGTTGCAAAAGGAAGAAATCTGCTTTTAGAATAAGCATAGAAGTTACAAGGATTGTAGATGATGTTTCAAGTGTTATAATTTCCGGAACTTTGCAAAGGATACCAAATCAATTTCAAAAGGAGAGTATGATAATGCACTTCATTCAGGGAAGCCATGAACTTAAACTTCTATCATTATTTCACTTTGAGGACAATGTTTGGTTTAAGTTGGGGGATATTTGGAGATTTATATTTAGATTTCAGATTTGCATTTTCAGATTTGCATTCAGTTCAGTTTTGAAAAAAAAATTCAGATTTTAATTCAATTTAGTTTTGAAGAAAAAATCAGATTTGCAGTCAATTCAGTTTGGAATTTTTTTTTTAGAATTTAGGTGTATATTTTTAAGGAGCTACAATTTCTAATGACTTAGCCAAGTAAAGCCAAGAGCAATTATGCTAACATGCTAAAATTGAATAGGATGGATTCATTTTCTCTTAATGATCAATAACATATGTTGATTTTTTTTATTATCATTGCATATGATTTAGAAGGAAGGATAGATGTTACTTGTCCTCAACACAAAGATGAAATTAGTTTACAGAAGCAAAAATGAAATGGAGTTAAAATTAGACAAATGAAGATGCCAAAATGGAGTCAAAATTACTCAAGCATTTGTCTATCATATTAAGCTCATCTGAAAACTCAAGAGGCCAAGGAACCTATCTGCAATCTTTGCAAAAAATATAAAAGATAAAAAAGAAGTCACAACAACTACTATAGAAAACTTTGTCTATTGTCTTCATCTACAAGAGTTGTCTACAACTAGTAATAGTCAAACCATTAGGCAACCTTTGAAGAAGCAAGTCATCCATGTCTCAATGAGTTGTTTGTTACTTAATAGACAACCCATCATATGAGTGACTAAAAGGTGGATTTGTTTGCTCGATCCACAACTTCATCTATCACTTACAATAGACCAATAGAAAAACCACTTGGAAAACTTTGTCTACAACCTGGAACTTCGTCTACTAATTTCAATAGACAAACAATAGATAAAGTTATTAAATCTATTAGGGAAGGAGCCTTTTCTACTAAGAAAGATTATCTGCTACTTACAATAGACAAAGTCACTTCGGCTAATGAAAAGAAGACTTCATTGAGTAAAAGTCACCTTGTCTGCTATAAAGAAGCTTTCTCTGGGCCATAACGATCATCTACTACTTACAACAGACAAAGCTGACTCACCTGATGAAGGAAACTTCATCTATTAAGAGAACATCGTTTGATGAGCAGTAAAGAAGAAGAACTTTATCTGCACTTTAACAATTCATCTATTAATTATAACAGACAAACCAGAAGACAAAGTAAAATGCTGCAATAGTCTTTGATAGAATCAAAAAGACAAGTTGTCTATTATGGATCTACTTAGAGCCACTTTGTCTATTACTTACAAAAGACAAATTTAAGAGACAAAGTCCTTAGATAAATTATAACACATCATGAAGAGTAGAAGCCACTTGTACCAGACATCGCTGACTACACTCTCCAGTCAAAATCTCACTCGAAGCAAATTTTATAAAGTAGATCGGACAATTGAGATTAGTTGAAGATGGAAAGAAATTCAAAGGAAGCAGTCTACATTTTGATAAAGGTTGCAACTTTTAGAGGCTGCGTCCCTTTAGACTTAATGGGCATCTTTCCAGAATTATGAAAAAGTTAGTCAAGCAAAAACGTCTTCATCCAGTGTTTGCTAAAATTGGAAAGGCATCTTCTTCAAAGACGATGCTGTAGGCTTTCCAGCTACAAATGAGTTTCTCAAGATGATAGTTTTTCAAAAAAAAAAAAAATAATAGAATGGTCTTCAACATTCAAAGGAAAGCCAACTACCTCCAACAAGCAAAAATTTTTGAAGTAATATAAAGGTAGTGCAGTGTCAATGAAAAAGGTTGAGGAAGCTGAGAGAAAAATTAAAACAAAGTTTTATCAAGTAACATTCTCAATCAAACTATGCTTCCTCCTAGATAATCAATCTCCATCATGCTAATACACAATGACTCTAAAAGTGCTATCTTAATCAAACACCTGGAGCATTGATATCTAATGAGCTTCAATGAGATATCATCTTATAAATGAGCCTAATCTTTGTACAAATCAACCTAAGAAAAGAAAAGAGGCAATGTAATGTGCAAAAGCTATGTAAGTTAGTGGTTAGCTCAAGAAAACCACATTGTATAAGTTGTTGGTGAGCTCTAGAAAACCAATAGGTTTGCTGGTGATCTTTGAAATTGGTAAATTTCCTAGTGAGGTCGTAAAATTAGAAAAGTGTTGGCAACACTATGCTCATGCCCCCTGGAGCTGGAATCCAGAAGAGTGCTAGGAGCACTTATGTACTTCCATTATATGAGATATAGTGGAACCCAAGGCACAATGAGTTGGTGCCCTTGGAAAAGTGGATGTAGGGATGAGATTTCTGAACCACTATAAAAGTTGTGTTGTTTGTGTGTGTGTGTTTTTGTTCACCTATTTTGTTCTTTAAGCATATTATTATCACTCACATTATCATGCACACATAATAACCTACCTGAAACAAGAATGGCTAAGAGAAGTCAAATTTGGAAGTGAAGCAATCATGTTGATTAAATAATTAGACATGGAAATTACATATGTACTGCATCACTACTTCTTAGATCATTAATTTTTATTTGGCCATGATTTTTATAGGCTTAATTCACCCCTCCTCTCGTGAGCTATTCAATTACATGGGACTAACAAAATATCCATTTAGAAATGCACTCTTTACATCCATCTGAAATAATTTCAAATTCATATAGGACACAAAAGCAAGTAGCTTTTTAGTGATTTCTAATCTAGCTATAGGGGCATATGATTCTTCAAAGTTGATTCCTTTTCTTGGGAATACCCCTTAACAACTAGTTATGTCTTGTTTCTTACAACTAATCCACTTTCATCTAGTTTGTTTTTGAATACCCATTTAGTTCCAATTACATCAATGTTGTGTGGTTTTGGAATTAATTCTCGTACTTTGTTCCTTTCAAATTGGTTAAGCTCTTCTTGCATAGCAATGATCCAATTTTCATCATTTAGGACTTGATCAATGCAAGTTAGCCCAATTATAGAGATGAAATTATAATGCCCACAAAAATTTTACATTGATCTTCTTATTTTGACACCATCATAAACATCACCTATGATTTGTTTTCTAGGATAAACACTAATAAATTTCAAATTAGTAGGAGGTTAATAGGGAATGTAACCTGTACTTACCTCCTCCTCATTGACAGAACTTTGCATATCTTCACAATTTGTGTCATCTTCTTGGTCCTTCAGTTTAAGCTTCTTCATATTAGTTGTAGCTTCATCACTATCACAATCCTTTCTTGGGAGTACATTTGCTTCATCGAATATAACGTGTATAGACTCTTCTAAAACTTGTTTTCTCTTAATGTATACTCTAAATACTCTATTGTTAGAAGAGTAACCAAGAAAGATAGCCTCATAGCTTTTTGGATCAAACTTTCCAAGGTTATCTTTCTCATTGTTCAATACATAGCATGAGCATCCAAAGGAATAAAAATATGAGATATTTGGTTTCCTTCCTTTCCAAATCTCATATGGGGTTTTCTTTGAGATTGCTCTTATAGTAACCCTGTTTAGTACATGGTAAGCTGTACTTACTGCTTTTTTCTAAAATCTTTTGGATAACTAACTCTCCTTCAACATGGTCCTTGCCATTTCCTAAATTGTTTGATTCTTTTTTTCCACAACTCCATTTTGTTGAAGAGTTCTAGGGGATGAGAAACTATGGTGAATTCTTCTGTTTTCAAATTCACCACCATGATCACTATGGATAGACACAATCGACATTTGTTTCTTATTTTGAACTAGCTTTGAAAATATATAAAATATTGAAAATGCTTTGTCTTTGCTAGTCAGGAGAATCACCCATGTGAATCTAGAGTAGTTATCCATGATTACATATACATATCTTTTTCCTCCAAGGGTGACAACATTTGATGGTCCAAATAGATCCATATGTAATAGTTCCAGAGGTCTAGATGTAGATACCTCATTTTTATGATGGAAGGATACTTTGGTCTGTTTTGACAATTGATAGGATTTGCATATTTGATTTTTGTCATAATTTAGTTTGGGTAGACCAATCACGAGATCCTTTATCCACAAAAATCTAATATTTGACATTTTGATATGTCTCATCCTTTTATGCCATACCCATGGATCATCTTTGACTGTAATTAAGGATTTTTCAACAATATCATCGAACTGTACTAGATAAATGTTTCCATACCTTTTTCACTAAATAATAGATCATTGTATATACTGAATACATTACATGCAGATAGTTGAAACATAACTTTGTGACCCTTATCACATAATTGACTAATATTTAGCAAATTTTGCTTGAGTCTTTCTACATATAATACATCCTCTATGTATGCATTGAATAAACCAAAAATTTTACCTATCCCTTTGATGGGGCCTTTATGATTATTATCAAATGCAACTGCTTCTCCATTTATTAGCTTCAATTCTTTGAACAACTTCTTATTCCCATTCATATGTCTTAATTAGCCACAATCCATGAACTAGGTATTATCAGACGTAGCTTTGAGACTTGCATTCAAAGCAAATTTTCTTGTTACCTCTTTAGTACCCAAGTATTGGGTCCAATAGTGTTAGTGGAATTGTGTATGCATAATCCTTGGGTTTCATCTCATCTTTGTACCTTTTGCTTGCATCTTTTTGACATAGCAATCATACGCTTTATATTCAATTTTGTTGCAGAAATAGCAAGTGTTTGGAATTTTGCTTGGTGCACTATATTTCATCGGTTTTTTTATCCAGTGATAACCTATGAACCTTCTAATATTTAGACAGTTTTGTCTTTCTTCTGTGAGGTTCACTCTCTTGGACCATTTGGTAAATTTTTGTGAATTGTCATCATTCGACCATTCACAACCAAGTCCCTTTTTACTAGTTTGACTGATCATCCTCATGAACTTGGCCACAAATTCTCCTCGATTGGAGAATTTACTCAACATACTATTTAATATCTCTATCTTCTTCTTTAGATTTTTAACCTTTTTTTGTAGAGATAGATTTCTTTCTGCTAGAATAGAATTTACTTTGACAATTACATCAAAGTGTCTTTTCATTTTCGTTAGTTTTTGGCCAAGTGATTCAAACTCAATGAAGAGGGAGTTGTATGATTGTTGCAACTCATCAAACATTTTGCATTTGATATAAGTGTTATTCGAGCTTGAAGAGTCAGAACTATAAGAGTACTAAGAGTTTACCTCCGTCTCCAACTCCATTGTGCATTACTCTTTGATAGTGTTTTGATCTGTTAATTCATTCTCCATATGGTCCTTGCAGAATATTCTTGCGAGGTGTCCAACTTCATTGTTACCTTTCTCACTTGAGCTTGTCCCTGATGAGTCTTTATCATCCATGTACATTCCTCTAGCTTGGTTTCTTGAAGGCTTCTTAAAGCATTTCTTTTCTTTCTTTCATCTTTCTCATTCATATTTACTCTTTCTTCATTGGGACACTTAGGTGTCCAATCCCTCCACATCTATAGCATGTGGGGAGATCCTTCTTTCTTTCAGTCATTTTCTTCTGTTGTCTAGGCTATCTCCTTGAGGTGCTGCCTCTACTGCTTCTTGCAAATTTTCTAAAGTTTTTGATCAACATGGCCATACCATCTTCAGATTGTTATGGTAGGTTACTGCTGCTCCCCTTGGTTACTTTGAGAGCAATACTTTTCTTTGGCTTTGTTGGCTCCTCTCTCTTACTTTTGTTCAGCTAATGTGATATCAATGAGCTGATAAGATCATCCACCAGAAGATTGTTCAAATCCTTTGCTTCTTCTATCGCTATGATCTTTTGGTTCCAGGATTCTATTAGTGCCCTCAGTATCTTCATTACCTATTCAGAATTTGTGACTTCTTTTTCCAATGCTTTCAAACCATTAGTAACTTTAGAAAAACAAACATACCTTTCTATATGCTTTCCCCTTCTTTCATCTTAAAGTTTTCTAGTTGTCCTATCAATATATCCCTTTTAGTTCCTTTGACCTATGCAGATCCTTGATATATAGGCACTAATTTATCCCAAATATCTTTTGTAGTAGGGCAAGAGAATACTCTATAAAACTCAAATGAAGATAGTCCACAAAATAAAGAGTTTATAGCCTTTGCATTATTTTAGATTGAGCTGGCATCCTCTTTGGACATGCACTTCAATAGTGGGAAGAGTGATTCTAATTTTGATGGCCTTCCAAGATTCCATATCATTGGCTATAATGAATTACTTCATCTTCAACTTTTAGAAAGCGAAGTTGGTTTCATCAAATAGGGGTGGTCGGGTATATAATCATCCTCGGCGAATATCTATAAAGAGGATGATGGGTTTGCCAATGGATCACTATAAATATTTATGTAGTTTGCTTTGATACCACTTGTTAGTCTTGAAGATTAGGCAAATGCCCAAGAGGGGAGAGGTGAATAGGGTACTTAAAAATTTGCTCAATCCCTTTAGGATTAAACATCCCTTTAGCAATCAATCTAATCACTCAATCAACCAGTGCACAAATAAATAACACACAGGAATTTTTATAATGGTTTAAGTAAACACTCTACTTTACTCTTTCAAAAATACTCTCCTCTCAGTGTCTTGGGTTCTATTATCTCCAGTAGCCAAAATACAACAATGCTCTCAGCACTATTCTTGATTCCAACTCTAAGGGGCATAAACACAGTGCTCCCAGCACTCTTCTAGATTTTAGCTCTAGGGGGCATGATTACAGTGCTCCCAACACTCTTTTACATTCTAGCTATAGGGGGCATAAATAAATAGCTTTTATCTACACTTAGACAATCACAACTCTTCTTGAGTCTAGTCACAACCACTAGCTTAAGGGACTTACAAGGAATATCAAAATTTAAAGCACAGATCCTTCTCAATAAGAATAGGAGAAGGTTTCTAAAAATTAAATGCAAAAATAAATAATCTTCTTGAAAGATAGTTAGGAGCCTTCAAAGAAAGTTAAGGAAGGTTTGAATGCAAGGCTCACAACTCTTAAAAGATAACAAAAGGTTTTGGCTTATATTAGTAAATGCTCTCAAGAGGCTATTGAATATTTTCCTTGATCGCTTCTTCTTGATCCAACGATGCTACATTTATAACTACTTTGAATTTCAGCTGTTGGTGGTAGGTGAACTCCATTAATGATAGAAGACCATTCTGATTAGCACATTTGAATTCTCTGACTTTTACTTAATCCTCATCTGCTGGAATGCCAATAATGTTGACCTTAGAGAAGATGATTTCTTGAATCTTAATAAGTATCTATCAAAGAGTTGTTGCAATGGTTGATTTCTTTCATCAATATGGAAGTATTATCATTAATGTTGGATGGAGACCAACAATTCAGTTTGCCTGTTCTTCATCTTCACTTATGATAGACAAATTATTTGTCTATTTGTTCATCACACAAAGTCTCTTCATCTTCTAGTTTGTCCATGGTAAGTAGCAGATGAATTCAGTTACTGCAAATGAATAGTATTTTTAGCACTTTGTCTATTGATTTGTCCATTCCATGTAACAGATAAATTGTGAAGTCGTAGATGAATCATCTTTCTAGTACTTCGTTTGTTGGGTTGTCTGTTGTAAGTGACAAACGAACTATTGGAGCATTGACGAATTTTCTTCAGCACTTTGTCTTTTAGATTATCTATTGTAAGTAACAGACAAATTGTTGAGGCACACATGAATTAACCTTTTGCCTAGTGGATTGTCTGATATAAGTATACAAACGAACTCCATTGCTTTGCCAGATAAACTTCACTACTTTGCTAGATGACCTTCACTGTTTTGCTAGATGAACTCCACTTCTCTGCCTTTGTTTGTTTTTAATAGATGATCATTGGCTTGGTGAGCTATATGACTATGGCTCACTTATGACAGATGAAGTCTATTGTATGTACGCTACTTTGCATTTGTCAGATATAATCTTCACTTGGACAGATAAATGGAAAACTTGTTTGGTTCCTGTTCACTTAAACTTTGTCTATATCGATACTTCATCTTTTACTTTTGCACTCACCCAAGGTTTTTAGTCAGACAAATTGATGCCTTGGAATATCTTTTCTATTTTTATTTTTTCATGTAGCCTACAACTTGATTCTGCATGCTAAATGCTTGGCAATAACCATTAGTACATAATCTTTAATCAAGTATTGTTTATCATTGAAACCATGCATTTATGCTAATATGTAGTTATTTTAGTTCCATTATGAGCTAAGTTCTTTGTTTTAAAGGAATGATATAGTTGAATTATGAATATTCAATATTGTTTAGTTTAATTCAATTTGATATTTATTCATTATCTATGTTGAGCGTTTAATTTGAGTTGAATGCTTTAGAAAGTGTGCCCACTTTCTTCATGATTTGTGATTCAATTTGAAGCTGAGAAGTGATAATTGAATTAGACCATGGTTAAATACCATAAGATTCTCATGAGATAGAGATATCCATGAGGTTTGTGTAACACTCTGAATTTCTTACTCTTAATGCATCGTGGTTAGTTCAGAATTTTCACAAAGAAGTAAGAAATTTATTAACTGGGATAGATTGTTATTTCTTAAAAAGATTAATAATTAAAAAAGAAAAATTCATTATCAACATAGGAATAAACATTGATTGATTAAATCAGGTGAAATTGAATAGGATTAATCTGGTGAACTCAGAAACCCTAGATGTCTTAATAATTGACTTTGAACTTATCTAGATCAGTATTTTTGTTAAATTTTGTTAGATTTTCTTTTCTTTTTTCTTACCATTATTTGATTGTTCAAACAAGAATTTAGAGTTAGAGTAATTTGGTAGTTGATAATCTTAGCCTCATGAGAATGATTTTTTACTTTTACTTTATTACTTGTTCGTGACACGTGCACTTGCGTTAGGAAAATCTACAACATTAAACCTTGTCAAAGGAACTAACAAATGATATAATAGTAGGTTACACAACAAATTTACAGAGATTTAATGGAAAACTATCATCTTCTTCTCATGTATTTGCTGACGGGCAATCCTCTACATGGTTGCCCCTATTTGGTGGCATAAATTTTGCCCATTAGAAATTAAGGATGAAGAAGTTTATTATGGTCAACAACATGGAATCTAGGAAGGCTATAGAGGAGGGAGTAAGCCTCCTAGAAATAGGCATTGGGGTATGAACAAAGGATGATACTACTAATGTCCATTGGGGCATGAATAAAGGATGATACTACTAATGTCCAAAATAATGCAAAGATGATGAACTCTCTATTTTGTGCTTTATCGGCAACCAAATTTGATAGAGTCTTATCTTGGACCACAGTAAAGGAAATATGGGACAATCTTATCTCAATATATGAAGGTTTCCTTGCAAGTCAAGAGAACTAGGAGGAGTATCCTCATAGGGGAGCTAGAGAACTTTAAAATTAAAGAAGGAGACAGTATCTTTGAATTATATACGAGATTCTCCAAAATTACTAGTATCTTTGAATTATAACTAGATTCTCTAAAATTACTAATGCTCTAAAAGCTCTAGAGAAAGAAATCTCCAATTATAAGAAGGTAATGAAGATCCTTAGAGCTCTACCTAAATCATGGAATTAGTAGATCATGATGATTGAAGAGACCAAGGATCTAAATGAACTAAAGGTGGATGATTTGATCATTAATGTCACATAAACTAGTTAAGAGTAAGAGAGAAGAGCCAATCAAATAGAAAAAGATAATGGCTCTAAAGGCAACAGGAGTAAGCAACGGTGAATCAACCTATCAAACCAATGATGAGGTTGCCATGCTGATAAGAAAATTCAAGCAATTTGTGAGAACCAACAGAGGGAGCAAGTCAAGAAGACAATCTACAAATGTTGAGAAGAAGAAAAGAGAAAGAAGGAGAAATTTGCCTAAGTGTTACAAGTGTGGGGGTGTTGGACACATGATAGTTGAGTGTCCAAATAAGGAGAAGGTAGATTTCAAGGAAAGGGATGATAGAAGAGAAAAAGATCAAAAGGAAAGGCAATTCAAAAGACCATCTATGAACCAAGATAGGGCATGTATGTAAATGAGAATGATTCATCAAACACAAACTTCTGTGAGAGAGAAGATAGAGAAATTGGCAACATGGCTCATATATGTTGCATGGCTCAAATTGAGAACGAGTCATTAAGCCATACTTCCATGAAGGATCAACCAAAAAAAGAAGAATAGTGGGATGGAAACTAAGGTAAATTCCTACTATTCTTATAGTTTAGATTCTTCAAGCTCTTCCAATTAATGTAGTAAATGCAATGAACTTGATGAATTGCAACAATCATATGATTGTCTCTTCTATTGTTCCCTAAGGCAGAGGGGAGGGGTGAATTGGGTTTATAAAAATTCTAAAAGACCCCTTCAAGGATTAAAACCCTTTTTGTAGTTCAATGTGGAAAATAATGCAAATAGAAAGGTAATCACATAGCAAACAAAGATTTTTATAGTGGTCAAGATACCATCTTGACTGTACTCTTCCAAGTACTCTTGTTGGTCCTTCAATATGACTTAAGCAAATAGAGTTAATGAAAGTATGTCAAATGCACCACAATATCAACCACTTAAATAAAATCAAGAACACAAAAATTATAGTGGTTTGGCAATCCTACCTACTCCACTCTCCAAGTCAAATTCCTAGACTTGGGTTCCACTAGCAACTTAATCTCAAAGTTACAAGTGGTATAGATTCTTTGTTCTCTGGATTGACAACTCCAGGTAGTTATATAGTTGAATCACTTATACACCCTATAATGATTCAAACTATCTTTTGGTTTACAACCCTAGTTGAATCACTTACACACCCTATAATGATTCAAACTATCTTTTGGTTTACAACCTAAACCAAGATACAATCAATATAAGAAGGAAATAATAAGACTAACCTTACAACCAATTTGACATATAGATGACTTCTGAACTTCAATGAACTTCACAACTTTCACTTCAATCACAATCACCTACAAAGCATAGTTTAGCAATAATCTAATTTGGTACAAACCTTCGATTTTAGATTCTCACTTCTTCACTCACCAAGATTTGTCTTTCTTCACCTAATCTCCCATTTTTATAGCCTTGGAACTGTTAGGAGAGTTTCTATCAAGAGAACTTAAAAAACAAGTAAAATAGACTTAAAAATGGGAACTGCATAACTATCAAAAATGGACACAAACTATTGACATTTATTCTTCAAAAGAAATTCATTGGTTTAACTTTCCATGATTCGTCCTTGACTTGTTATCAGTCCAAGTTCAAACCTCACCGAATTCAAATCCGTCGAGGTTTAACTTTGTTAGACTTGTCCTTGATTGGAAATCTATCAAGGTTTGAAAACCTTAATCATAGAAAACATCAATGGATTCTGCAATCCATTGAGGTTTTGCATTAGCCTATAAAGCACATATTTAACATACACTATTCACCAATTTTTATATACAACACATTCAACCACTGACATAGAAATAAACCATTCAATCCATAGCCATTCATGAACAATCATTCACACACATTCCAATCAAGTGTAAACACAAACTCCTTCAACCTGTGATATTTAACCCTTCAAACCTATTTTCAAAGTTTCTCAAAACATGCTATAGAATCAACCTCCACTTTACTACCAACCAATCAAACCATCCATTCTTCACAAGCTGACCAATCAAGCATACAATTTAGTCAAACTAATCAACCATACAATTTAGTCAAACGATAATTTTTGAATTTCTATTTGGAGTTGAAATAACATTCCATTCTTTACCTAATACCCGCATGAAGTGTTACATAGCATTTCATGTCACATTCAACCTATCAATTCAAGTTATCCAATTTTCCTTATCATCAAAATAAGAAATAAGAGTCAAACAATTCTCCCCTTTTTTGATGATGATAAAACTACAAAACAACAAATGAATAAACAAAGAATGTAATTCCTCACTCTAGCAAAATGCTTAGGTTATCTCCCATTTTGTTTGAAGTAAAAAGAGGTGTTGTAAGAGTTGAAATTAATATGAATGAACATGTATTGATGTACAAGAACAATTATATCAAGATGAAAGAGTATGAAATGTCAATCGTCATAAGTGTGTGGCCACCAAAACATTTTTCAACTAGTTTAGAAGTTAGCTTACAAAAACACAGGGAAACTTCAAAATATTTGCAAACTCCTCAGTTGTAAACTTTATCTCTTTCTCTTGGAGATAAGTTATTAAAGTATACACTCCATCTTCTCCTTCCACTTCATGTAGATAAAAATAGAGAAGTTTCACCAACTCATCATAATGTTGAGTTAAGTGAGTAGTTTTGATGACAACAAAACTTTGTTGGGTCCTATAGGTTGGCTAAACCCAAGAAGGGAGGGGTGAATTGGGTTTATAAAAAATTCTTACTTGACCCCTGTTTAAGTAAAATTTCCTTTTTCATGCTTGTGTACAAGTTGTAATGAGATAGATAATAAGCCAGTAAAGCACAGAGAAACAAAGCAATTAAACACATAGCACATAGAATATTTTTATAGTGGTTCGGGCAATCGTCCCTACTCCACTCTTCCAAGAGCACACCTCCTTGTGCCTTGGGTTCTACTATCTCATATAATGGAATACATTAGTGCACCCTGCACTCTTCTAGATTCTAGATCTTGGAGGCGTAAAAGCAGTGCACCTTGTAATCTTCTAGATTGCAACTCTAGGGGTATAAACACAGTGCTCCCAATATTCTTATAGATTCTAGATCTGAAGGGCATAAACATAGTCCTCCTAGCACTTTTCTAGATCCACTTTAGGGGGTGTAATAAAGTAGCTCTTGTTTACAATCAGACAATCATATCTCTTCCTAAGTCTGGTTCACACTGCTAGCTCAAGACAATCACAAAAAAATAAAGATGTGAAAGCTAAGCACACTTTACAAATATCTCACTATAAGCTCAAGGGAAGACTTGAAGATTTGAGTGGCTCTTTGTGTTGCAAAAGATCTTCCCTTAATGTGTGAAGGAGGAGGCCTTGAAGATTTTGAAAGTTGAAGCTCTTGAGAAAGATATGAAGGTTAAACCTCTTGGCCTAGGATTGCAAAGACTTGTGAACGGTTTTAGCTCAATACTTTCTCTTCAACTCCTTCAACTCTTAAAATGTCCCATCTCATCTCCTTAAGTATCTCTCTCAAAAACTTGATAATTAGAGAAGATGGGTTTCATTAAATGCAGAAAATAGAGGTAGATAAGTAGCATTAATGTAGAAGACTGTTCTTCATTTCTATTATTGGAAGCATTGTCTTCTGATTGGCTCTTAATTATTGAAAAGCCTACAACCTCGTTCTTAACAGAGAAAAAGCTGATTGCTCAAAAATGGAAGGCTTTTAGCAAAGCATTGAATTCTTGAATCATTTGAAATCAATGATTTTTTACTGTAGCATCATTAGTATAGCACCCATAGAGATGATGACTTTATTCATAGTTAATACTAGACAAATTTGTTTGCCCAAGAGTTTGTCCGACACTATAGCAAAATTATTGTAGCAGAATTCGTCCGAGGTTAGTTCTGCAATAGCTTTGTTTGAGATGAATTGCTTTGTCCGATACTGTAGCAAATCACTATAATAATTCATCTAAGGGTACTGTGGCGATTTACTGTAGTTGCTAGTATGGCACTTCATCTGACACTATAGCACTACTGTAGCATTTTACTATAGTAAAGTTACAATAGCAAAATTACTATAACAGCACTCCATTTTGAATTTTTGCACTTTTCTACTTTGTTAATCATAATATAATTATCCATATAATATTTGCATAAGTTGTGAAACATGGATATGCAATTTAAATCATAATTTTGTATCTATAAACTCATTTAAGCACACATTCCTTTTCATTCAAGATATCTCTTTTGAGGCACATTAGCATCTTGATCCTTTAGAAATATGGATCAAGATGATTTTCCCTTTTTCTAAAGCATCTAGACGATATACTTGCATAAATGATATCCTTATAAAGTGCATATATTTCAAGTATATCTTTCTACGTTTGAAGCTTCTTATACTAGAAGCATCATTAGCATAAATCAAGTCTTAACATAAGTTTTGTTGTCATCAAAATCATAAAATAATCCAAACAAACTTGTATATTACTTAGGCTTAAGCAAATAAAGTTTTAGGGAGAATATTGAGTTAAGTATGAAGATAACAAAAATTGTCTGTAAGAACTAACATTGATTCCGAGAAGTATAGAAGTGATTAATCCAAACAAATCTAAAAAATATGCATGCCAAAGGTTTATATAAGGATACGTAAAAGAGGAGAAGAAAGAAGACATGGTTCTATCTTTAGGAATCTTTGGAAACACTTTGAAAATCATTTAAGATAAGAAAACTACATTCAAAGGTTAGGTACCTTGCTTTCAGAGGATAATGTTGCCATCCAAATTGTAAAATTTCAATACTTTACTACAACAGAATTGCTACAATGATTTTCAAACGCTTGAATTAAGGCTTCAGAAGTTCTAAATTAACAACTTAAAAGCACTCATGTCTTGCAGCTATAGTAATTATGCTATAGTAACTTTAAAAGTTCATTAATTAAGCCTTCAAATGCTGCCACACTACTACATTAATTATACAATAGTAACAACAGTACAATAATTCTTCTACAGTAACTTTCAGAGTGTGTGAATTAAGGCTTCAGAAGTTCAAAGTTAGCACTTCAGAAGCACCCATGCCTTACTGCTATTGTAAATTGCTATAGTATAAAGCTATAGTAAAAGGCTATGATAATTTTTCAGAAGAGGATTCAAAGTTCTGAAATGCACCTGTTTTGTAAGTGCTATAGTAAATTGTAATGGCAAACATGCTACAGTAACTTCTATATGAAGGTTTAGAAGATACACCACAACTTTTAGAAGTCTTAAGTTGTTGCTACTTGAAACATTTTGAAGTTTTTGATGTTTAGAAATCTAAATCAAAGATTCAAAAGATTGAATAAATGCTATAAAGGTTTAAAGAACTTATTGCAATCCAACGTTAATATGTCAGCATTAGAATAGCCAACTATTTCAAATGATGAACTTCTAGGATACCATAATCCTAGTTGTGGTGTTTCCACAAGATATTTAAAAATTCATTTAATAGCATGTAACACTTGTGGCGTTTAAAATCTACTCATGTGGAAATACGTAGAGTTTACCTTATGAATTTGATAAATTTTACTATTTTGAGCTATATAAAGTCAATGAGAAGAAAAGAACTTAAGTAGTGAAATTGATCAAAAGCATGTTTATGACATATATGAATAGCCTTAAATGATGTTTGAGGTGATTGAAATTTGCTTATGCAGATATGGGTAGAGTTTCATGCTTTAAATTCATAAATGTTATCAATTTAAATTATATAACGACTATAAGAAGAAAAAGAACTGAAATGGTGAATTTGGGAAAAAGCATATTTGTGATCAATGTGAATGGCCAAAGATAGTTATTATATGTATTATAATGTATGTGAAACATTAGTTTGAGTTTTGGATGCATTTTGGAATGAAAATGGCTTATTGAGTTACTTATGACTAAAAATTTGGTTAAAAAGAATTGAATAGGTGATTGTTGACACTTGACCTCAAACGAGGTAGTGAATGGTATGAACATAACTCATTTCATATATATGATATGTGAGAAGTGATTATTGGGAGATTTGAAATGTTTTATGTAAAAAGTGGGCTATGGTGATCTTTTATAAATGAAAATGTTGAATTTGAAAAAGGGGTCATTGTGATGGATTTTTGACATAGATAATGGACTAATTTGAAATAGTGTTCAACATATAAGTTGTAGATCATGAAATTATCTGTCTAATGGAAGAAAAATCACTTGATTCTAATATTATATGAGGATGTTATGACTAATATACCAAAACTATTCTAAATGACAGAAAAATAATAAGATGAATGAGATGTGTCAACTTTATTGAAAATTTTGACATATTTGAGGCTTGATTTGGAAAAAGTTTTAAAATAACAGTTGTATTCCTTGAAGTTATCTTTCTAATGCCTCAAAACTTAGGTCATTTGGATATCATATGTAAAATTTATGATAAAAATTCTAACACTATATCAGACAGAAAGACCTTGCTGTGGCAAGGCTTTTCGCTACCATGGCAAGGCTCCATAAAATTAACTTTTGGGCATACAGCAGGACCTTGCCATTGTAAGGCAATTTTCTACTATAGCAAGGTCCTTTTTTTCCATGACAAGGCTTCACAAATGTATTATTTTTGGCATCCAGTAAGTCCTTGCCGTGGAAAGGCTTTTCCTGCCATGGCAAGAGTCTACTGGTATGTCAGAGCATGGGAAAAAAATGTGATTTTTTAAGTTGCAAACCCATTCCATTTTCATTCTAGTCTGTCCCATTTTCTCCCTTAATGCATTCTTCCTTCTCCAACTCTGTTATGCCCCATTTGTCACCAATTTTGCTAGAAAACATGGGGATTATGGTGGTTAAGCAACCTAGCATGCCTCTTAGCTTGGGTTTTTGGAATTTGGATGGTGGGAAATGGAAAAAGATTTGGATTTTGGTGATTGGAGGAAGCTGCTTGGAAATTTGGGCTTGGAAACATGTTTATGGGATGATTCCATGCATGAATATCATGGTAAGTTACTTTTCTTCAGTTGAATTTGGATTTTTATATAAGCTAGGGTTTTTGTAAATAACAGATTTTTGGTGAAAATGATAAATTTATATTGTTGAATCTTGGGGAAAACATTTAATACATACTTAATAAAGTATTGAGAGTAATTTGATTATGGAAAACATGAATTTTCATTATTAGGGTTTCATATTATTCATGAACACTGATTTTTGTGAGGAATTGGATGTAGATTGTTGTGTAAACCATGAGAGAAATATGTAATTCATAAGTTATGATGCTTTGGGGATTTACATAGGGTGATTTGAGCTTATGAAAATAGATATTCAATTGTGACCTAGTTTGGATTAACTAGGGAAATTGTGTATAGGCTATGTAAGCCATAAATTAGTTGAATTAAAGATTTAATTGAGTTATTTCAAAGGTGTTTAAGTATTGATCATGTCATATAAAAAATGAATATGGTTGCAGCATGTTAATGGACTAACCATAGTACTTAGAAATTCTACTTTATTAATTTGATGCGAATTTGGAAAAGTTGCTGTCATGCCCCGATTTTCAAGGTGTGACTTTCCATTTTGCACTGGAATTTCACCTCAATTTAACCGCTTTTAGGGTGGGATGCTCGAGTTTTATTCTAGAACTTGACCAGTTTCTACAGAAAAATGGACAACGTATCCCCTAAATTATTAGAGTTTAAATTGTACAATTATTTATCAAAATTAATATCGTTACAATATAAATTATAAAAGACACACACTTACCCACAACCCAAGATCTGGGTAGAATCATGATGGCAGTAAACCTAATTAACTAATATACAATTCATCTACAATTACAATTACCTTATTATGACATGACACTCCATCTATTATACATCAATTGAAAGTTCATGAATATAAACATACACTCTAAAATTTACAATATCAACTCACTATACTACAACAAATTTGTCTTCAAATTTTGCTCCCCAATTCCAACCCTCAGTTGGAGTTCTTGACCTGGCCTATCAACTAAAAAAATAAACAAGAAGGCATGAGTCACAATTATCAAGCATTACCACTTCATCATCACAATTATCAAATTTCACAATTTACACATATTTCAATGGGATAATCTTCGTTTCTTTCAATAGACATCCATAAACAAGAATAATAATCATACGACAAACATCAGTAATCCAAACCAAGGGATACCCACTATCCCAACAAACTAAATACACCAATCTTTAACACATATGGGATGTTCACAATCTCCAACCTAAACAACCATGCCTGGATACAATCAAATGGGATTTTCATCTCCAAACATACAATATAGTTAATCAAGGAGGGGCGCCTACTTACCTCAGGTTATTAGCTCCCAATCATTCCTTCAATTTTATGCCTTTTCATCCTTCTCAGATCATCCTGTATAGGGTAAAATCTCATTCATTACAAATATAGCTCAAACTAATTTCTTCCCAACCAATGAGTATGATTTATCGCTAAAATCATATCTCAATAGAGAATTTTAATTAATTTTCATATTTAACTATATGGAATCCAAATCTTTATAGAATATAATATCATGCCATTAACCTCACTGATCAAAATAAACCAGTTAGTTAAGTCTTCAACTAGCCCAATTTGTCACTTAATCATTTTAAAGTCAAAATCCATTTTAACCTAATTTGGGTTTTTGTCCAAAAATCAGATTTTTCATTCCCAAATAACTCAAACAAATTTCAAAAAAATTTAATTCATGTCTTAATCATTTTCCCCCATAATTATTACTTATAAACTATCAAATTGGGCAAAAATCACTATTCATCAATTGGGTAGAAACCTAAGTAAGCCAAATCTATGGATTATTATGTCCAAATCACTATAACCAACTCATACAACCATTTCCCCCATGATTACTTCACCAAATTTATCATTTTCCCCCAAAATTTTCTATTCACAGAAACCCTAGTAACACCAAAATCAAATTTTTATGCCCAAATTAGTTCTAACATATTATTAAGCATAGTTAAATAATTTTCCCCATGATTTATACAACATACATCATGAAATGTCTTCTAAAAATCACTGTTCAAGGAATATATAAAACCCTAGCTAAGCAAAAATAGAAATTCGGATGAGAAAAATCATCTTACTAGAGATTCCCAACATAACTACCATTCATGGATGAAAATCCAAGCCCATAGTTCCAATTAGCATCTTCCATTTGCACCAAACAATGTCTTTTCCCCCAAATCCACGAATCCAATAATTGGGTTTTATCATCTTCTTCAAGAAATAATAAATTCTTACTTAAAATAGGAATTCCCTAGCTAAATCATGGTGGAATCATGCTAAACAGAGTCTAGGGCATGATTTTGAGGTGTGGGAGAAGAAGAAAAATGAAAAATAATGAAACAGAATGGGTTTGGAGGTTAAAAGTCAAGTTTTTTTACTGTGCTCCGACATGTAAGTGGACTCTTGCCGCGGCAGGGAAAAGCCTTGCCACGACAAGGTCTCGCTGGAAGGCCAAAATGGGCAATTTTGGAACCTTGCTGCAACAGAAAATGACTTGCTACAGCAAAAAAATGACCTGCTGTGGCAAGCTCTCATTGGATGTCAAAAAATTCATTTTCTGGAGTCTTGCTACGGAAGAGTAAAGCCGTCATAGCAAGCTCTTTCTGTCTAATATAGTAACAATATTTTGATCATAACGTTCGTATTTGATGTCCAAATGACCTAATTTTTAAGGCATTGGAAAGATAACTTCAATTAATACAAATTTTATGTTAGTAAGTTTTCTAAATCAGCCCACAAACATTTCAAAAATTTCCATAAAGTTGACCCATCACATTCATCTCGTTATTTTTTAGTATTTGGAATAGTTTTGGTATATTAATCATAACTATCTCATACAACATCAGAATTTAGTGATTTTTCTTCCATTGGATAGAAAATTTTATTAAATACAAATTTCATGTTGAACACATTTTCTAATTAGTCCATTATCTATGTCCAAATTCAATCACAATATACCTTTTTTCCAAATTCAGGTTTTACATTTATGAAAAATCATCCATAGCCCCATTTTATATAAAACACTTCGTATATCAACTAGATTACTTTCCACACATCACATGCATGAAATGAGACTTGTTTATTCTATTTACCAATTTATTTGAAGTCAATATCTACAAATCACTCATTCAATTGCTTTTAATTGAATTTCTCTGAATTTTTCTGCTATAATGACTTTACATGCCATTTTTATTGTAAAATGCATATAAATCTTAAACCAAGACTCCCCACACATCACATACATGGAACAAAATATGTTCATGCTATTTGTTTTTATCTCATTTGAGGTCAATTATCAAAAAATCACCTATTCAGTTTATTTTAATTGAATTTTCTGTCATAGGTAACTTTAGAGGCCATTTTCATTACAAGTTACATCCAAAACTCAAGATAATGTTTTACGCACATTACACTACACATAATAACTATCTTATGGATTAGATTTTACATGTGTGGAATGCGAATAGGGATACCTGAGGGATCCCTACTATTGATTATCATTTGTTATTCATAATTATTTGTTATATAGTCTGCTTACTGAGTCTATTTAGACTCACAAAAGCCCTAACTTGGCAATTTTCATAATTTCTCTTGCCAAATCATCATAATCAGTGTATTAAATCATTCCCCCATAAATTTATAAGCACATGCATCAATTTAAGCCTCAAAATTCACCTTTCCCCAAAATTCTAAAATCTGAAATTTGAGATTTAGTTGAGAAATTGAACTTACTGTTGCTTACGAACATAGCCATCCTTCCCAAACGAAAGACAAAGCTCCTAACTCCATGGGGCTCCATCCATTTGGGGGAAATCCGACTTTTCTTCCATTTTCTACCATTTTTCACAATTCAAATGGGTGAAAATTAGGTTCAACTAAAAGATCATAAGTTTTTCTAGCTAGGCATGATAATTTTTTTAGCTAAAATGGCTAAAAATCAAGTTAAATGGGGCTAGGGAAAAAGGGGAGAAAGAACGGGACAGAAAACTTAGAAAATAGAACGACTAGGGAAAAAAATCGAGCTGGGCTTTTATAGCCACTGACCAGCTCTGCTGGTGCCATCCTGCTGCTTTTCCTGACTCCACCACCTTACGCGGCGCTGCCAACTTGCTGTCTTGGCCTTATTTTTCTCATTTTATTATTATTTTTTTCACCCTTCTTTTTCCATCATTTATTCCTCATATAAATTAACATAATTATATTTAAATTTGCCTTGATTAACTATATACATACTACATAATCATGCACATATGATTTCATTTGGCTCAATTTCATAAAATTCTCATACACTTCATACATACTTGACTCATTTCATTGAAAAATTCATATTTCTCCATTAATCAACACCTAATTACTAAAATTTAACACCTCAGGTGTTACAAACCTCCCTCCTTATAAAAGTTTCATCCTCAAAACTTTCATTATTGAGCTATACTCATTTAGAGCTCTACAAACACCTCAAACATGGGAATCATGTAATCATGACATACTATCATATGCAAATAATTTCACACATGTGAAACATATTCATCTACACATTTTTCAACATTAACATGATCATAGCATCAAAATCCTTACTTTGCCTTATCATTAGTTGCATTCATCCTATTGTCCTTACCAATATCAACTTAGCCTTCTCAAGGCTTAATCATTTTTATTCACTCCATATTACACACTAGTTTCTCTCTGAGTCCCAGGCAAAGCGTACTAGGTCCATGACAGCTTTCTTTCTACCCTCTGTGCACCCCGCCCTCATCACTCCATAGGGACCACAAGTTAATTATGCCATGACACATCTGTACCATTATGGCACATCCATACTTTACAATGATATGATATATTTAGGCCATATAGGCCATCATGCTATCTAGCCATACATTTTCATTTTAATACCGTGGAAACAATAATAATATACATCATTGCATGTAATACAATACAAAATCACATAAATCCATGATTAATTATCAATCTAGGAAAATAATAAGCCATCATATCCTAGCCATACCGGCCGTCCATCCCTGCCAGACATGGGCACCAAAGGTCTTCGCCATCACAGGCGGCATCACATCTACCTGTAACGCCCCGCCCTCCTGGGGTCGTTACTCCACTTTACTCCATAAATCCACATGATAATACCATGATTTTTCCACCTCCAGGGTGGGTTACTTTGATATATTTTTTTTTTGACCTA
>JAYJMB010051435.1:0-28999 GCA_036873735.1 Pouteria campechiana
GTTATCACTTTAAGCTTTCATTGAAAAATACAATATGTGATTTATCCATGTTCTACAACTTGTGAAAATCATATGGGAATAAATATATTTTGATAAGTGTGTTTCATAGAAGATATTCTTTACATGAAAAAGAAATTATTAATTTATCCATACTTTAACTTATGTATATTATATGTGGATAAATGCATTTTGATTTGTAATACAAAATGTCAAGTTAATAATATGGCAAGAGTGTAGAAATTTCCAAGTGCAGGTTCACCGCTACAGTAGTTTTGCTATAGTAAAATGCCCCATTGCTACTGCAGTGCTAGATGAAGTGGATTGTCTAAGATGAAATGGATTGTCTAAGACGAAGTGGATAATCTAAGATGAAGTAGAAGACGAAGTGGATTGTCTAAGACAAAGTGGAAGATGAAGTTAGTCTAAGACAAAGTAGAAGATGAAACAACTTTGTCTTGTTTAAGACAAAGTGGAAGACGAAGTTGTTTAAGAAGAAGTTGTTTAAGATGAAGTAGAAGATGAAGCAATGCTTCAGACAAATTATTAGATAAAGTAATAGATGAAGTGGAAGGTAACGTTTGAATTAGTAGATAAAGGAATAGTTGAATTGCTATAGTAATTTGCAATAGTAACCTACGATAGTACTTACAAACAATCAATAGATGAAGTCATACAGTTATCTGCTATAGTAACCTACTACAGTGCTGGTAGATAAACTTATTCGTCTATTACTTACTTCAGACAAATAACAGACAAAGTGCGCTTACAGTAATCTGCTATAGTACCCATAGATAAACTTATTCATTTGATACTTACTTTAGATAAATAATAGACAAAGTACTATTATAATGATAGACTATAGTAACACTGCTATAGTAATGTGTTATAGTGAAAATTTGTTGTTTGGAAATTCAACACTCTACAATAGTTGAATCTTGCAATGATATTCTTACAAGTAGTCCATAACCTTTCTGGATTGTAAAAATAGATAATCCATTGAAGGAGAATGAAATGCTTGAAGGTTCTAACTTCTAAATAAGAATCAAATATCAAAAGCCCATCCAAATCTCCAAGTGAAGGATTGCAAATATTTGTTCTTACCATCTACCACATTTTAGAAAGTTTAAGTTATAGAGATTTGGAAATATGCTCAAAGATGTCAATCTGAATTCTTTATTCAAAATCTCATACAATCCAAAGAAATAATGAAATGGCAGCAGATGGAAGAAGAAGGTTAGAGAGTAAAACACATTTGCCTGAAAAATGAAGAAGCCCAAATTTGTCTAGAATCAACTATGGACAATGTAGGAGACGAAGAGACTCTGTCCAACTGGAAAGATACTTTGTCTGATATTAACTTTAGACAAATGCAATAAAGCACAAGTTAAAGTGGAGCAGCTGAGTTTGTCAGAATTTGTTGTGTTCTTTTCAAAATTGTAAATTAAATTAGAGCTCCAGCATCTCCTCATTCGGCAATTGCCTGAACCAGCAATTTACCTTCTTCTATATCAAGGTCAATCTTGCAGAATGGCTTTAAGCATATTGAAATTAATTAGAAGGTAGCATTTTTAAATGGGAAATTATTGGAATGGTCTTTTATAGTTAATTCCTACTCATCTAGTTTCGTCTCTGCATTTAATGAAGACCATCTTCCTCCAACGGTCAAGTTTTCAAGAGCACTACTTAAGGAGAAGAGATGAGATGATTCAAAGGTGGTGAAGGAAGACATTTCAAATGAGCATAACCTTATACAAATCCTTCCACTAATGGTTAAGAGCTTAAACCATCTTTTATCTTTCATGAACTTCTATCAGCATATCTTTATGGCCATTGAGTTTACATTTTGGGAAGATATTTCTATGTTGTAAGAGCTATTAAAGATCATATCTTCAACTGTGCTTTATTGTAACACTTTGTAAAAGTGTATACATTTTTTGGTTAATTTGAAAACCAAAAAGTTATTGGCGATCTCTAGAAAACCCTCAAGTTTGCTATTGATCTTAAAAACTAGTAAATTTCCTAGTGAACTCATGAAAACCAGAAGAGCGTTGGGAGCACTATGTTTATGCCCCCTGGAGTTGGAATCTTGAAGAGTATTGGGAACAGTTATTTACAACCCCTAGAGCTGGAATCTAAAAGACTGATAAGAGCACTATTTTATTTCCATTATATGTGATATAGTGGAACCCAAGGCACAATAAGTGTGTGCTCTTAGAAGAGTGGATGTAGGGACGGGGTTCTCGAACCACTATAAAAATTATATTATTTGTGTATGCTTGTTTATTTGTGTGATTTTTTTAATTTCCTTGCACATTACTACTTTATCATTTGTCTCATACTATATTGCACATAAGCACAAATAAGGGGATATTGGTTAAAAAGGGGACAAGTAAGAAATTTTTATAAATCCAATTCACCCCTTCCCTCTTGGGTATAGCCACCCTACGAGAACCAACAAGATGATCTCTTGGATCAGTTGCAAGGGTTGAGAATCTTTTCAAAGATTGATTAGGATGTCTTCAAATGAGAATAAAGCCCATAGATGTATCAAATATTATTTTTTGAACAAGATATGGGCATTATGAGTTTCTAGTAATGCCATTTGGTTTAACAAATCCTATCGTAGTTTTTATGGGTTTGATGAATAGGGTGTTTAAACCCTATTTAGATAAATTTGTAATTGTATTTATTAATGATATTTTGATATATTCTAAAAGTAAAGAGGGCATGAACATCATTTGAGAATGACATTATAGAAATTAAGAGAAGAGAAATTTCATGCCAAACTTAAGAAGTGTGACTTTTGGATGAATAATATAGCCTTCTTGAGGCATGTGGTTTCTGGAGATAGTATTAAAGTTGATCCTCATAAGATAAACGCAGTAGTGAATTGGCCTAGATCGAATAATGTTACAAAGGTCAGAAGTTTTCTTGGGTTGGCTAGATATTATAGGAGGTTTGTACTAGGATTCTCTATGATTGCTTTGTCTCTGACTAAATTAACTTGTAAAGGAATTCAATTTGAATGGACTGATAATTGCAAAGAAACCTTTCAAGAATTGAAAACGCGACTGGTAGAAGCACTAATATTAACAGTGAAAGTTAAACTATTATCCGACAAAGGATTTTGGACTAGGAGCATGTGTGGTTTACAATGATGCTTCAAAGAAAGGGCTTGACTGTGTGTTGATATAGAATGGGAATGTGATAGCTTATGCCTTTAGGTAGTTAAGGCCACATGGATAGAATTATCTGACCCATAACTTAGAATTGGTAGCAGTCATCTTTGCAATGAAAATATGAAGACATTATTTATATGGTGAGAAATATGATGTGTATACTGATCATAAGAGTCTAAAATATATTTTTACTCAGAAGGAATTAAACATGAGGCAGAGATGAGGGTTGAAATTGTTAGAATATTATGACTTAAACTTTCATTATCATCCAGAAAAGGCTAATGTGCTGGTAGATGCTCTGAGTAGGAAATTTGGGAGTAGTATGGTGTGTATGCTCACATAGATACGCGATAAAACCATTCTGTACAAACATTTTTGGGCTCCATGGTTACATTTTTGGGACTTTTATGAGGTTTTTCTTGGAGCATTTTTGGTGTTTCTATGGATGCGTTGAAGAGAAGAAGATTAGGTTTTGAAGATCAAAAGGAAAAGGCTCAATTTCAAGGAGTAGAAGGCAAGTTGAAAGGAAAAGACATTGGTTTTCTTTTTTTCTGTTGCTTTCTTTCCTTGTAATTGTAGAATTAATTTTGGGATTTGCACTATGATAATATTGAACTATTATTTGCTTGATTTATTCTCCACCATGAATAGCTAATTTCCCCCTTCTAGAGGAAAGATAAATTTTATGTGGATTTCATGATATAATCAATGAATTGATCTTGCACTTAGGTTTATTTGTGATGTCTTGTGTTTAATGCTTTGAATTTATTGGTCATTTATTAGATGATCAAATATTTAGGGTTTGACACTCGAGAGAGGTAACCCCAAATAGAATATAGGCATAACAACATAAAATCATAGATGACTTGGGAAAGCTTCTAGATTTTATGTAATTATTCTAGAGAATCCTAGATCTTAATGCATTCCTAATGTTCTAATTTTTATAGGGATATTGAAATTAGAATTTTGGGAATAGATACTTATCTTAGCACTCAAGAGAGGGAGTTGAGTGTTATTGCATTATCGATTTATAAATCAATGCAATGATCAACCTGGAATAAGTTGAAAACAGATTGAATGAAGCATAAATGAAATCTATCCTCTAGAGCTTTCATACCTTGATTTATTCTATTCAAAGCTTGTCCATTTTATTTATTATTCAATTCCTTATTGATCGACTATCTTGATAAAGTTATAATTATTTATAACAATAGCTAGTAATGGATTAAAATACACAATCCCTGTGGGTATGATACTCTCTCATCACTATAATACAAAACTTGACACTGTACACTTGCGGTATAATTTGCATTGATCAAGTTTTGGTGTTATTGCCAAGGATTGGTGCTATTTTGATTATTCACTAATATTGTTAAAAGATTATTCTAGTTTTAATTTAGATTTTTGTATTCTTTTACTAGATTCTTATTTCTTTTTCTTTGAATGTTTTACATTCAATTTCTTTAACTCTCATAGCAGTGCATGCAAAATCCAAGAAATACTGATCTAACTCCTTTTGATCCAAAAATTGTGAGAGCACTACAGGAAATTCGGAAAGCAAAGCGAGCCGAATCTAGCGCAATGGCAGAACCTGAACAAAAACAACTAAAACAACAAAACGAATAAGCAAATAAGAACCAATAGAGACCAATCGATGATTATTTCTGGCCAATGGTCAATGAGAATTATTTTGGCATTACTCATCTAGCAATCAATTCTAATAACTTTGAGTTGAAGCGAACACTATCAACATGGTCTAGCAAAACTAGTTTGGGGGTTCACCAAGTGAAGACCCAAACATTCATTTGACAATGTTTTGAGAAATCAGCGACACTATAAAAATGAACAGCATCCCACACGATGCCATCTGGATAAAGCTATTCCCATTCTCCTGGAGAGATAAAGAAAAAGGCTAGTTGTGGAGTCTATAGTTTGGGAGTATAACAAAATGGAATTAGATGGTGGAGAAGTTTCTAGCAAAGTTCTTTCCTTCAGCCAATACTAAGCACAAAAGCAAGATAGCCAAATTTTGATAGTTGGACTTTGAACCACTCTAAGAGTGTTGGGATTAGGTGTCCACAACACGATTTCCCTAATTGGCTACAAATTCAGTTGTTCTACAATGGATTGATTGGCTAGATGAGAACCATAGCTGATGCCACATTTGGAGGATACAACTAATGCATACTCTTACTGGAAGACCTGACTTCCAATACATTCCAGTGGCCAAATGAAAGGAACATGGTAAGAAAGGTTGCATGTTGTATAGAGGTGGACTTGATCATGACCCTTATTGTACAGATGTCCTCTTTGACGCACCAATTGACAATAGCTAACTCAACATCAAAAGGATTTTCTAGTGCATGAGGGTCCTCCTCTTCTCTACCAATCAAAGCATACACGACTGGAGATCCAACCAAAGAAGATGTGTAGTATGTCAAGAACAGGGGCTACAACAACTTTAGGGGGAATAACATGCTAAACCAAAATTATTTGGGATGGAGAAATGAAGATAATCTTCCTTATGGTAATCAAAGAAACACATTGAACCATCCTCTTGGGTTTCAATAGCCATAATAATCTCAACCAGAGTAGAAGAAACCATCTCTCGAAGATCTCCTAAGCACATTCGTAATCGAAAGTTGAAACAGGTTTTCCAAAAATGAGATAAGACTTGATAACATAGAAATAACCATGGGAAACATCAATGCTTCTATCAAGTCTTTGGAGATACAAATTGGACAGCTTGCAAGCTCTTCCAACAGTTCAAAAGGGGGTAATTTTCCAAGCAACATAGAGAAGAAACCAAGGGAGCACTGCAACACTATAATTTTGAGAAGGGAAGAGAATTAAAGCCACCAAGGATGCAAGGAGAGCCATAACCCTTCTCAGAAGTAGAAAGCCAAGATGCAGCCGAAGGAGAGAGAGAGAGGAAGAAGCAAAGAAAGAGGAACTAGAAAGGGAAGATTACACACCAAGGAGGATCACATTTCCTTAGGATCCTCTTGTTCTAAAACCCAAGCTCCCTTTCCCTCAATGTTTCCATAAAAAGAAGATAGATGAACAATTCAGTCAATTTCTAGAAATTTCTAAAAAGATTCATATCAATATTACTTTTGTAGAGGCACTAGAGTAGATGCCCAACTATGCCAAATTTATGAAAGAGATCATGTCCAAGAAGCAAAAGTTGGAGGAATTCAAGACAGTGAAGTCGACAGAGGAATGTATTGCTATTTTGCAAAAGAAGCTCCTTCAAAATTTGAAAGACCTAGGGAGTTTCACTAAGTTAATGCCTTTGTCAATTTTTAGGAAACTTGGATTGGGAGAGTTGAAGCCCATGAACATCACACTACAACTGGCAGATAGGTCTTTAACCTATCCCAAGGGAATCATTGAAGATGTGCTAGTCAAGGTGGACAAGTTTATCTTTTCGGTGGATTTTATTATACTAGATATGGAGGAAGATCATGAGGTGCCATTGCTTTTAGGAAGACCATTTTTAGCAACCAGAAGGGCACTGATCGATGTTCAAAAAGGAAAGCCGACATTGAGGATAAATAATAAGGAGGTAAAATTCAACATTTATCATGCTATGAACTTTCCTCTTGAAAAAGACATACGCAATAGGATAGAGGTTTAGTATGAGTGTGTAAACTCTATATTTGCTAATAAAAGTACTCAAGACCCACTAAACAATTGCATTGCAAATTTTATGAGTGAAGGTATGACAGGTCCAAAAGAAGTGATTGAACATGTCATGGCATTGGAGACACCGGCTAAAGAGAAAATCAGCATCAAAGTGGAAGCACTAGAAGAAGACACATGGGTGAAAGAAGTGAAAACTATGCTAGAACTAAAACAACTGCCAGAGCACCTTAGGTATGCATTTTGTGGCAGTAATTCTTTCTTTTTAGTGATTATTTCTTCTTCTTTAACATGTCTAGAAGAAGAGAAGCTTTTGAGAGTGCTACAGGAACATAAATTGCATAAATTGGCCATTGCATGGTCCATTGAGGATGTCAAAGGCATAAGTCTAGCAATTTGTATGCATAAGATCTTGATGTAGGATTCATACAAGCCATTCATAGAGCAACAATGACAACTCAACACCACGATGAAAGAGGTAGTACATGCTAAGTTGTTGAAACTACTCAAAGTCGGTATTTGTTTAGTCTAACCCCTTTACTAAGCTTGATGTTCCTTATGAACAAACAAATGAGTGAAGAATTAAGGTACAAACAAATTACTTTCTAAGTGTTGCAACATTAAATATCAAAACAAATTAAGTAACTGTAAGAAATAAATGTGTTAATTATAAAGTTATTACACTAACCCTTCAAAGAAAGATATACAAAGGAATGCTTGAATAAAAGGATGTTCAAAAGTTATTAAAAAGTAATTTAGAATTTGTTCAGAGACTTGGTATGAAAGATTAGAAGTTAAGAAGAAATCAAGAATCAAATCAGATATTAATCAAAAGTTATGCAAAAATGTTTCAGAATGACATTAGAAATAGAATATGTAACTTAGAAGTGCTCAAAATTTACCAGACGTAACTCAGAACCAGGCCAGAAGTAGATCAAAAATTACTCAGAATCAGAATGTAGCAATATTGAACATTAGAAGAAAAATAGAAGTTTTCTCAGAACTATAAAAGCAAGTCAGAAGTAAAATAGAAAAAGAATTTGTACTCAGAAGCTCTTCAGAAAAATAATAGAAGTGTTCCTAGAAGAGACCTAGGCTACATAGAAGCAACCTAGAATAATGATATGCTGCACAGAATCAACATAGAAGACACTTTGGCTATACAAAACCATGCCATAAGAAATCACAAAATATCGGAAGCAACACAAAAGCACTATCACATTATATAGAAGCAACGTAGAAAGATAATAAGATAAACAAAAGCAATGAAGTAATAGTGACACACTACACAGAATCAACTTAGAAGCATTCTCAAAGGTGTGTTTAAGAAAGCATGAATCAATGAAGATATACGGAAGCAAAGCCTAAGCTTCACAAGCAAATCAGAGGCTACTAAGAAGTTCTTTAGAAGCCTAAAATGTGAGCGTTGAAGGATAAGACATTGGACAAAAATTCTAAAGAGAATACTGCCAAAAAATCTACTTATCATAGAAATTCTAAAGAACCACTTCAGAAGTTCTATTAAGTTATAAATCAAAGGATAGAAGTTCTGAAGACTCTATTCAGAATTTCTGAACCCCAGTAATATGCAAAAGTCGTTACCAACCTTGCCTAACAAATTTGAAAATAATGCTAAAGGTTGCAATGGCTAAAAGTTTTCAAATCCTATATAAAGATGATTAAGATCACACTTAATTATTAGAGATTACACTAAAAATCATTTCTGATTCAAGGAAGAGCATTCACAACTTTCCATCATTCAATTCCTGCTACTATGACATTGCCAAAGTATTTAGAGTCTTCAAAATCAGATTTGCATCAACTTCAAAAGGGGTTTGAATATGATCTCATTGCATATTTTATTCATTTAATTAAGTTCTAATTTTTGTACATGTCTGCCTAAGTAAGAGGCATTATTTTTATACATTCCATTTTGAAAAACAAAAGAGTTAGTTGGTAAGCTCTATGAAACCAACAATCTATAAAAATTTCTGGTTAGCTTTGAAAAACAAATAAGTTAGTTGGTAAGCTTGGAAACCAACATGTATAAGTTATTTAGTAAGCTTAAAAAACTAATGCGTGAAAGTTTTTAGTGAGCTTGGGAAACCAGTAAGTTGGTGGTGAACTTGCAAACCAACAAGTGTTATAGTGGAAGTTGAGTTCAGTAAAGGCGATTGACTCAGAGAAGTGTAGTAGGAACCTAGGAAGGGCCGAACCACTATAAAAATATAGAGTGTATGTTCTACAAATTATTTTATCTTTTATTTTAAGCACACTTCTCAAGTTATTGGCCAAAGTTTTTGAAAGCTTAATTCATCCCCCACTCATGAGCTACAATCCAATTAGGGACTAACAATATTATCTATGCAATTTCTGACAGTGAGTGGGTTAATCCTGTACAATGTGTGCCAAAGAAAGGTGGAATAACAGTGATCCAAAATGAAAATAATGAACTAATATCTACTAGAATAGTCACTAGGTGGCAAGTGTGTATTAATTACAGGAAATTAAATAAAGTCACCAGAAAGGATCACTTTCCCCTACCTTTCATCGACTAGATGCTGGACCGTTCGGCTAGTTATGATTATTACTATTTTCTACAATCAGATTATGATAGCCCCAAATGACCAAGAGAAAATGACTTTTACTTATCCATACAATATATTTGCATATAGAAGGATGCCTTTTGGCTTGTGCCATGCTCCCGTCACTTTCCAATGATGCATGATGGCGATTTTCCATGATATGGTGGAGAATATCATGGAAGTATTTATGGATGAATTTTCTATTTTTAGTCTTACATTCGATCAATGCTTGCATAACTCATCTCTTATTTTGCAAAATGTGAGGAGACTAATGTAGTCCTTAATTGGGAAAAGTGTCATGTTATGGTTAGAGAAGGCATTGCATTAGGGCACAAAGTTCCAACAAATGGATTGAAAGTAGACCGAGCAAAGATTGCAGCCATCGAACAACTTCCACCTCCAACTAGTACAAAGGGAGTTTGTAGTTTCCTGGGCCATTCAGGCTTTTACAGGAGATTCATAAAAGATTTCTCAAAAGTTTCAAAACCTTTATGTAATCTCTTGGAAAAAGACATGCCATTTAACTTTGATTAAAATTGTCTGTAGGCTTTGAGGACATTGAAGGAGAAGCTGATTTTGACTCCAATTCCGATGATGCCTCAGTGGGATCGAACGTTCAAGATAATGTGCGATGTGAGTGACACTACAGTGGGAGCTATACTTGGAAAAAAGCAAGACAAAATCATCAAAGTTATCTATTATGCAAGTCACATGTTGGACGAGCACAGCGAAATTACACCACAAATGAGAAGGAGATGTTAGCTGTGGTGTTTGCACTCGAGAAGTTCAGAGCATACATCATTGGCTCAAAGTTCATAGTGCACATCAAACATGCAACTATTTGGTATATTCATGAAGAAGAATGTGAAACCTTGGTTGATTAGTTGGATTTTACTTCTGCAAGAATTCGACATGGAGATCTAAGATAAGAAAGGAAGCGAGAACATAGTGGCTGACCATTTGTCTAGGCTGGAACATCTAAGAGATGAATAGTCGATTTATCAGAAGTTCCTAGATGAGCATCTCTTTTTGTTGAGTGGAAAGTGTCTATGGTTCATAGACTTTGTGAACTATATTATACGTGGAACCCTACCTCTAGACCTTTCATGGTAGCAAAAGAAGTTCCTACATGATGTCAGAGCCTATCTATGGGATGAGCCTTTGTTGTTCAAGAGGTGTGCTGACTAGATCATTGGGAGATGCATTCTAGAAGAAGAAATACAGGATATCTTACAGCATAGTCATTCATCTCCATATGGAGGTCATCATGGTGCCACTAAGACAGCTGCAAAGGTCCTCCAGTTAGGGTTTTATTGGCCTACACTCTTCAAAGATAGCTACATGTTTGTGAAGACCTGTGATTGTTGTCAACGAATGGGAACAATTTCTAGAAGGCATGAGTTACCACTGCCAAATATCCTTGAAGTGGAAATCTCTGATGTCTGGGGGATTGACTTTATGGATCCTTTTCCAGTGTCTTTTGTCCATTCATATATTCTGCTTGTTGTCGACTATGTCTTCAAGTGGGTGGAAGCAGAAGCACAACAATTAATGACTCGAAAGTGGTGCTGAAGTTTTTGCAAAAGAACATCTTCACGAGATTTGGGACACCATGAGCCATCATTAGTGATGAGGGGTCGCACTTCTGCAATAGATTGTTCAACAACCTCCTCTCTAAATATGGCATGAGGCATAAGGTGGCACTTACTTATCATCCACAAACCAAAGGACAAGTAGAAGTGTCAAATAGGGAGATAAAGCAAATTTTGGAAAGACAGTTGGTTTGAACTAGAATGATTGGTCTAGAAAATTGGATGATGCACTCTAGGCATATCGAACAACATTTAAGACACCAATTGGAATGTCAACATACTAGTTGGTGTTTAGAAAAGCTTGCCATCTCCCAATTGAACTAGAGCATAAGGCTTACTTGGCAGTGAAGAAATTAAACTTGAACTTAGAAGCTAAGAAATAACTGCTTCAGTTCAATGAGTAGGAGGGGTTCTATCATGAAGCCTATGAAAATGCCAACATTTACAAGCACCAGACCTAAAGATGGCATGAAAAGATCCTTGTCAATCGAGAATTCCATCTCGAACAATAGGTGTTGTTGTTCAATTCAAAATTGAAGTTTTCTTGGAAAGCTAAAATGAAGATGGTCGTGACCATTTATAGTCATGAAGGTTTTTCCTCATGGAGCAATGGCGTTAAGGATGCAAGAAGGATGAACATTCTAAGTTAATGCCCAGCACATCAAACATTATTTTGAGCATGAGAGCAAGAGTGGAGACGTGATCCACTTAAAGAATGAAGATGAGAAAGAAAGAGTCAGGTTGATGACCATAAACCAAGTGCTTCTTGAACCCAAGCCGTTAAACTTTCATTTATTTACAATTCTTAAAATTAGTGGACTTTAAATTTTTGTTTGAAGAATTCCATGTTTAAATAACTTCATTACGTTAGTTTCATTTATAGGTTATCAATTTTTACATTAGTTTATTTACATGCTTCATAAGTTGAATTGTTCATTTATGTTTGGTAGGAATAAGCAAAACAAGTGGAGGCTTTTGAAGCATGAAACATGGAAAATTCAAGCAAGGAACCACAATTAGCATGATGGGGAATTTAAAAAGGGAATTTTCAAGTAAAAAAAACTAGCGCTGAGGTGCCCAAAAGCAAGGTTGTGGTCCCCAAAAAAACCAAGAGAAGCGCACCCGTGTCCAGTAGTTTTGGAGCCATGGCTCCCAAACTGGCTCTGCAACCCCTCTCCTCTTTCAAAAACACAAACATTTCATGCCTTTCCCCTTATAATGCTTCATTCTCACTTCAAGCACTCCTTCGTTCCATTCCCTTCCCTTCCAAAAGCCACAAACATTCTTCCTCAAACACCACACCTCTTCACCACGCCCTTTCCTCTCAAAACAACAACCTCTTCACCCTCCCTCCTACTTAATCAATGTCTCCAACACCTCAAGGCATCCACAAATTGTCCTCCCATTCATCTTCAACAACCATTCTCAAGGTTGGGTTTTGAAGTTGGAGAAGAAATATCTTAGAATCAAATCAGCTCTTTTTGCTCCAATTTCTTGATTTCATTGTTTTTGTTGGAATTTCATTGAAGTGGAGGAGGATTTGTGTGTTGGGAGGAAGCTTCTTCATTGTGCACATCATGTGATTAGGAAAATGCCTGAACCAATGTAACAATTATTCAAGTGAACTTGTGTGGAGATTATTGTGGTAGAGTGGTGCAATTGGAATGTCCTTTTGAGGTGGCATTGAGTGAATTCATTATGGATCCCAGTTGTGGCTATTTGTCTATTGAGTAATTGTTGCTGAAAAGGGAGATTGTTTAGTATTGAAGAAATTAGAAGTGATTTGGGATATAACGGATTTCATTTATAGTTCACTTGTGTTATACATACACCATGCCTCCAAAAAGGGTGACAACCATTGGACCATCCAAGAGAAGGAGGACTGCTGACTCCAACCCATAGATTGAGTTGACGTTTGTCAATGAGAAGGCAGCCAAAAATTTTTAGAAATCATTTGTTGGTAGGAAATATATCCCTGAAGGGAGATTTGGTTCTCTCACTGGGGACATTGATGATATTGTTGAAAATAGAAATTGAGAGCAGTTTGCAACCCAACTTGGTGCAACTCTAGTGCTAGTCATTTGAGAGTTCTATGCTAACTCACAAGAACAACATTTGGCCAATCTGAAGAGATTGAAGGCTTTGGTGAGGGGAAAGATGTTGCCCTGTGATAGATTCTCCATCAATTGGATTTATGGCTTAGAAGACATTTAGAAGTATAACTACTCAACTTGGGTAGATCAAGGGTTAGATTATGATGTTGTTATCAATTTCCTTGTCAAACTAGGGACCCTATTGAAGAAGAATAATGACTGAGCATTTAGCATTCCATGAGGGTGACTACTTCTTTGTGAAGTTGCTGTAGTGTCCCATAAGATGACTTAACCAAAGAGGGTAGGGGTGAATTGGGTATGTAAAAATTAATTGCTTGACCTATATTGAAAATTCACGCATACAAACAATACTATTTTTATAGTGGTTTGAAAACCCTACATCAACTCTTCCAAGAGCACATGCTCATTATGTCTTGGGTTCCACTATATCCCATATAATTGAAATACAAAAGTGCTCTTAACACGCTTTTGGATTCTAGCTCTAGGGGGCATGAAGAGTGTTCCCAATACTCTTCTGTATTCTAACTCCAAGGGGCATAAACATAGTGCTCCTAGCACTCTCCTGGTTTTCACGAGCTCACCAGGAAACTCACTTGTTTTGAGGATTACCAACAAACTTGTTAATTTTCTAGAGATCACCAATAATTCTCTATTTTCAAGTTTATCAAAAAACTTTTACACCTTTACATAGTGTATCACTTAAGCATAAGGGAAGATGTGATCTCTTTATAGCTCTATATAATACAAAGATCTTCCCAGAATGTAAACTAATGGCCATAAGGATTCGTAGTTTAAGCTCATGAAAGATAGGAGACGATTTAAGCTCTTAACCATGGGTGGAAGGATTTGTATAAGACTAAGCTCACTTGAAATGTATTCCTTCACCACCATTGAATCATTCCACCTTTTCTCCTGAAATAGCACATTCATAATTTTGACCATTGGAGAAGATGGGTTTTATTGAATACAGAAATGAGAGTAATAATGAATGAATAAGACCATTGATATTTTTGCCATTGAAGTCCATACCTTTCTGATTTGTCTTGAGCTGTTGCATTGCCATTCTTTTATAGAGAGGAAAATGATTTGTTGTTGAAATGTCTTTTCTCATTTTGACTTGACACAACTTAAAAACTTGCAACGCCGCTTGTTGCTGAAAATGGTAATTGTAACAAGTCCGCATAATGAAAGCATAGATGCAAGTTTCCATTTAGATGCAAGTCACATGAATTAATTTTCCTCTTGATAAGTCACAACCTTTCTCTATCTATATTTGTCTATCATAAGTTGCAGATGAATTCTTCCATCAGTTTATCGGTTAGTCGATCTTTCATGAGTAGAATTTGTTAGTCCCACTCATATGGTGACTCAAGAGGGGGCCTGGATTGAGTCTTCAAAATTTTTCGGCTAGATAAAGATTAAAGTGCAAGAATTAAGAGAAGACTGATAACACAATCAACTTAAACTACTATTTTTAGAGTGGTTTGGTCCTTCACTTGGGTTTCTACTCTACTTCTCTAAGTTATCCTTTCTTGCTATACTCAGGTTCCACTAACACCTTCTTTGATTAGTAACCTCCTGATCAAACAAATACACCTGTTGGTTTCCAAGCTCACCAACTAACTTGTACAAATACCAAGCAAGTGTCTTACTTACTTTCACTACATATAGGCAAGTCCTTGACTTGTAGAAATATGCAAAAATAAATGTGTACAAATATTAATGCTTCCAGCATGTTGATTTTATATGAAGTTTAAAAGTAGTAAATAGAGTTGATATAACAATAAATTAATAAGATTCAATCTCCAAACGTAGTTGAATTGATGGCTTTGAATGCTTTCTTGAAAACATGGAAGAAAAGCCTTTAAGACTTAGTAATTACTCTCTCTTGTTTTCAGTATGATCTCTTTTATTTTTTCATTCTTACTTAACTCCTTTTATATTGAGATTTCTGACTTTCTCAGTTGTGTAGGTGAGAATTATTAAATTCTGAGAAATGTTTAAATTTATAATCATTGTAATTTCGGAGAGGTTTTTGGAGTATATGAACCAATATCAGATTCTCTAAGCTTCTACGTAATATGAAATTTTTTGTACAGCTCACAAATGTCGCCATATCTTCGGATGCACCAAAGATGTATTTCGGAGGCTTTGAAGTGGCAGGAGTGACTCACATCAAATGTATTGATGCTGACTCCAAAGTTTTGGTTTGTCTTGGAAGTATTTAATTTGTGACTCTAAAGGAATTGACTCCAAATTACAAAATGTTTCTCTATCTCTGAAGTATTTCACTTAGCTCTGAAGTACTTATTTTTTGACTACGACGAGTTGTATTCACTGAAGAGTGTTTTGTTAACTCTGAAGGTTATAGTCATTGTCTCCAAAATGCCTTTCGAAGTACTTGACTTGACTCTGAAGCTCATAAGCCCATGACTCCAAAGCGCATTAACTGACTTTGAAGATTCTGACCTCGTGACTCCGACCCCGAAGGATGTGAGCTTATAACTCCAAAGTAATATTATCACCCTAAAGTTATTTTTGTTGCATCTCCAAAGTGGTTTAGTGGCTCCAAAAATGGTTGTCTTGGCTTTGATGCATTTTTGCTGAATCTAGCACTTGTGACTTCATGATCTCGAAAGGTTGTTTCTTTATCTCTGAAGTTGTCCAATGGCTGTGAAATGCCTTTACCGACTTCATGATTATGAGGGGATTTTCTTCTATTTTTGAAATGCTTCATTGGCTTTGAAGAGTTAACCTACTCTCCGAAGTGCTTTGAGCAACTCCGAAGGGATGAAATTTAAACCTGAAGTTGACCCCAAAGCTTCCTTGAAAATTTTAAACTTTCTATTTTCTTCTTTTAAGTACATCTATAAGTTATATACTTAGATTTCTTGAGCATTTACTTGGTTTCTTCCTTTGATCATCATGAAGATTATTCTTAAGTTAAGTTTGAAAATATATTTCTGCAAAATGCTTGAGAATGAATTAATAGTACTTTAATGTTTCACTCATGCCTTTGCTTATCATCAAAACATGGTTGGTTAAGAATGTTGATCATCAAAATCAAGTTATTTAAGAGTGTATGTTCAATATTCTCCCCCTTTTTGATGATGATAAAACACAAAGTGTTATACTTTTCAAAACTTATCTAATAATGAATCTAAAGGCATGAGTTTTAATGAAATTCTATTAATTCAGTGCACAAATCCCCCTAAATGGGTATACCGTATTTCATATAAAGTTTCATACATTTTAGTACATTTTCTCCCCCTTTTTGCCAAAATAAAAAAGGTGGAAAGAAACAAAAGAAAGATGGAGATCTTATCATGACCAATAAATTCAAAACATGATCAAATTTTCATACATAAAGAATTCCTTATAAAAAGTATAAATTACAAAAAAAATATACATTAGAGGCAGCAAAATCAGCAGGATGGTTTGGATTTTATCTTATAGGTTTTAGAAAAGGGTTCAGGTTTAGGTTGAGAGGTTGATGGTTTAAGAGAAGACTTGGGTCTTTTTGTTGGAGGAGGTGGAATAAAAAATGGATCCTTTGGGATTGCTGAATGGGGTTCATGCATATATGCTATAGGTCCACAATCAAAAACATAAATGAAATCAACACGATCTCAAAATTATCATTCTAACAACTTAAGAAAGGGTACAAGAGTCCCTTTTAAGAGGGTTTTTGTATTGACATTCATTTTGGTCATGTACTCTTGATGGTACATTATGATTCTAGAGAGAGGAGCCTTTTTGTGTTCCTTTGGAGGTGGAATTCTTGGCTTCCTCTTGGGTTTGGAGGAGGATGGTTGAGATGATGGTGTAAAAGATGATTATTTGGGTAGTGGTTTTAGTTTTGGGATTGCAGGAGGTTTTCTGATTTTGGTTTCGGTAGAAGGTGGTGGTGAAGATTTTAGATTTAGTAAAGGGGTTGAGACTGTATTTGCCTTATCCTATATTGGATAGAAGTATCAGATAGTTGAGGATACGGGAGAGGAAGATTGTCAGCAATTGCCTCTAGATTGACAGTGTTGGAGAATGAAAGTTCTTCCTTAGTGATATGATAGAGTTGATAAGGACCTGAGGGAGATGAAAATGTTATTCTAGGTTTCTTTGAAGTTGGGAGTAAGTGAAGAAGTTTCTCATAATATATTTGAAGGATTGACTCCCTACCAAGAATTTGGATTTTGTGGCCCTTGGGAGTGAATAGAGGATTTGGAAGAAGTTGAATCCTATACAGAATGTTAGAATCCTAAAGTTTTGAGAATAAAAATTCTCAAGGAGATAGAATGATTGACTAAGAGGGAAACATCCTAACAACTTCAAAGTTGAATTTTGATTTTCTCTCAAACTCAGAAAATGTCATCCAGACTGGATTTCAGATACAAAGAAGAATATTAGGATTATCATTGAATGACTTTGGAGGAGATGGTGGAGGACTTTATGGTGGACTTTGTGGAGATTGGGAGGTCTTCTCCATTCTGGACGAATTGATGGTGTATTCCATTCTAGAGGAATTTCTTCAATCCGTATAGGAATTACCTCTCCTGATCGAACTAGGTCAAGCCAAGTCTAATCCAACCATATTGCTGGCCTTGGGGGAAGAAAATGAATTGGATGGAGTGGAACCATGAAGTATTTTCCATATCTGATAATAGCTCTATGAGGATTAGAGAGATAATCCTTAGGGATGTTTGAAAAGACTTCAGTGGTTGGAATTGATGGTGGCTGTGATAGAGGAGAAGCTTGTGTTGGAGGAGGGGAAGAAGTGATTTCAGTAGATTGACTCACAGGTTGAGCAACCTCTAGAATTATAGGAGATGATGGATGCGGAGAATGTGTGGGGGAAGATTCCATTATTGGAGGTGGAGATAAATGATGATGACAAGTTTGACTTCTGAATGACTCTATTAGAGATTGTAGAGAGTTAAGTTGTTGATCAATCTTATCGGCTCTCAAGATCATAGATGACATGGCATAGTTACGTCTTTGATCCATTGTGTTCATCTAAAGAGCTAGCATTATCAACATGTTCTTCTCAAGTCGGTTTTCTAGGTGGTGTGGAATGGGCTATGTAGTGGGGATTGATAAAGTGGTTGGTAAGGGTGGTTGATGAGAAGGAGTGGGTCTTATGGGTGATGGAGATTTGATGAGAGTGTAAGATGGGATGGTTGTTGTTGCTGCTGCTTCATTTTCTCTTCTTAAAATCTCTTTTTACTCCTTTGTTCTGACATGTCTTTCTTCTTTACTTGGAGTCTCCATTCTTTCTTGTTCTAAATTCTCTTCTCTTGCTATTCTTTTTAATTCTTCTTCTTCTTGCTCTGGTCTAGATCTCTTTAGTTAAGCTGCTCTTCTTGGCTTTTCATTGACCTAGCCTTGTGAAGCTTTCTCGAATCCTATTTTCTTTAAAGGCTTCTCATTTATTATGTCTGAGTCTCCTGGAGGTTCCTTGTACTCCTCAGACAAACTCACTCTTGCTTCCCTTATTAGCTTGGTTAGAGCCATTCCATAAGGGAGAGGGAATCTTGAAGTACTCTTGACTGAGTAAATATGATCTGACACTCTTTTTCTATTCTTGAGATCACACAGTATTCTTGTATCCTTTTCTAATACATCCTTGGGTACACATTGTTTATTATAATCATGTAAGGTAGTTTGAGATTTAAACTCAAATGACATTTTGGTTTACCTTCCACCAGAGGGAGGTTAAAACATCTTCTCAAACTTTTAGTGGACACATTAACTTCTACTTCTCCTATCCAAAATTTCTATGTCTAAATGTTTATGTTGCATATTAGAGCTCTTACAAATCTTCGATAGAAGTTGTCTCTGATGCTTATATATTCCAAGCATCCTTGATGTTTGAACCATTTATATACTTCCAATTTCATACCATTATCTCTGAAAACATCAAAATTGAAAACTCGTCCTTCTATAATCCTCCTATCATGATATCTTCTATATACCTAGAGTAATCAGATTCACTGTTGAGAAATATTACCTCAAGTGTAATTGTTTTAGGCCTTATTCTCTTGGTTGCTCTTTGTTCTCGGTATTCTTCTCTTTCTTTCCTTTTTCTATCTATCGAGTTGGTGGTTACCATTATTCTCACCATTGCTGTAGAGAAGGATTGGTTTTTGGGATGCTGTGAGTGTTTTTGGACTAAGATGGGAAGAAAACTGATGGAGAAGATCGATAGACAGATTGGTTGAGTCGAAGAGTTTGAATCTAGCAGGAATATGAAGGGTTTTCTCTGAAAGGGGTTCTTCGGGTGCTTGAAGTTCTTTGAATAGTTTAATAGTATTTCAGGATTTTCATTTCTTTGAAACATTGTCGGAGGATCCAAAATGAGTAAGTGCAATCTTCGGAGGCAACGAGTCTGTTTTACTTTGGTGACTCTGAAGCTTTACTTTAGAGGTAACATAGACCATCAGAGGCTACGAAATGATGTGAAATGGATTTTTGGGGTACCAAAGTTTATTTTGGAGGTATGGAATTCTTCAGAGGTATTTTAATCCATCATCAGAGGGTTTGAAAGATATTTTGAAGGCTCCAAAATGTTATGAATTTTTAAATTTATTTTTTTGTGCATTTTTTATTGGAATTATCAGTAAGGAACATATTTTCTGTCATATAGATGTTTTATTAATTTTCAACTTAAGCATTTGGATCTAAAACACTTAATTCTCTTCTTAATTTACTGAATCTATTTTCTAGTAGGGGTTTAGTAAAAATGTCTGCTAATTGATTTTCAGTGGGCATGAACTCTAAACAAATGTTATAATTTTGAACATGATCTCTGATAAAGTGGTGCCTAATTTCTATATGTTTTGTTCAAAAATGTAAAACTGGATTCTTGGTTAGACTTATAGCAGTAGTGTTGTCACATCTTATAGGGATATTAACAAAATTAAGGCCAAAATCATTTAATTGCTATTTTATCTAAAGAATCTGAGCACAACAATTGCCAGTTGCTACATATTCTACGTCAGTAATTGATAATGCCACAGTCGTCTATTTCTTTAAAAACCATGATATGATCATGCTTCCTAAAAACTGATAAGATCCTGAAGTACTCTTTCTGTCTACTTTATATCAAGCAAAATCTGCATCTGGGTACCCTACGAAATTAAAATTAGAACCTTTTGGATATTACAGACTGAAGCTTGGTATGTCTAAAAGGTATCTAACGATTCTCTTTATAGCAATTAAGTATGACTCTTTGGGATCTAATTGAAATCTAGCACACATGTAAGGACTAAACATTATATCTAGTCTACTTGCAGTCAAATATAGCAATGATCCTATCATGCTTTTATAAAGTTTGTTACATATTGATTTACCTCTTTCATCTTTGTTAATCATTATTGAGGTGCTCATTAGTCTTCCATATCTTTTACCATCTTCAATGTTAAATTTCTTTAGTAGTTCTTTTGTATACTTGACTTGGTAGATGAAGATTGATTCTTTTTCTTATTTGATTTGTAGTCCTAAGAAGAAGTCGAGTTTACCCATAAGCTTATTTCAAATTCTCCCTACATAGTCTTGGAAAACTCTATGCAAAGGTTTTCATTAGTTGGACCAAACACTATATCATTAACATAAATTTAAACTATATCTTTCTTTACATGCTTAATGAAGAGAGTGGTATCCACTTTACCCCTTAAAAAATCTTTTTCAATTAGAAATTTGCTTAGCTTCTCATACAAAGCTTTAGGAGACTGTTTTAAACCATAGAGGACTTTCTTGAATTTGAATACATGATTTATACAATGAGGTACTTAAAACCTAGAGGGTTGTTCTACATATACATCTTAATTAATGAAACCATTCAAGAATGCACTCTTTACATCCATTTGAAATAATTTGAAATTCATATATGATGCAAATGCAAGAATTATTCTAATAGCTTTAATCCTTGCAATAGGAGCATATGACTCTTCAAAGTCAATACCTTCTTCTTAAAAATATCCCTTTGCAAAACATTTTGCCTTATTTCTTACCATAATTCCAGATTCATCCAGTTTGTTTCTAAAGACTCATTTTGTTCCTATAATAGATTGATGGTTTGGTCTTAGAATAATAATCCACAAATCATTTCTTTTAAATTAATCTTATTCTTCCTGCATAGCTAGAATCCAATTTTCATCTTATAATGCTTGGTCTATACAATTTGGTTGTAATTGAGAAATAAAAGCAAAATTGTAACATATTTGGTGATAGGATGATCTAGTTCTAACTTTATCGAATGCATCACCAATTATCTGGTTTTTAGATGAGCACAAATAAATCTCCAATCTCTGAGAAGAGATGAGTTACCTTCCTCATTTACCCCTATTGTGGATGGTTTAGCTTCATCCATTGTTGTCTCTGATAGTGGAGCTTCTACTTGTTTATCTTGTAATCTCAGTTTCTCCACACTTGTTAGAAGATTATTAGTCTCATCATCAAAATCGCTATTTCTTTTCATAGAGTTAGTATGTTCATCAAATTTGACATGGATAGATTCCTCTGCTATCTTAAGTCTTAGGTTGTACACTCTAAATGTCTTGCTAATAATGGCATAACCCAGAAATATTTCTTGATCAGATCTGCTATCACATTTTTTAAGGCTTTCTTTGCCATTATTAAAAATAAAGCACTTACAACCAAAAGTATGAAAATAAGAGATATTTGGATTCTTGCCAAAGTATAATTCAAATGGAGTTTTGTTGAGTATGGATCTAGAAAAGATTCTATTAATGATATAGTATGTGATGTTAATTACTTCAGCCTAAAAATACTGTGGAAGTTTGTATTCACTCAACATTATCCTTACCATCTTTTGCAAGAATCTATTCTTCCTTTCTACTACTCCATTTTCTTGGGGTGTTCTTAGTGCAGAGAAAGTTTGAAGAATTCCATTACTTTCAAAAAATTAGTGAATCTATGATTTTCAAATTCTCTCCCATGGTCACTTCTTATGGCAACAATATGAGAGCATTGTTCATTCTGTCATGTTTGGTAAATACTTCAAAGAATGAAAAAGCTTCATCTTTGCATGCCAGAAACATTACCCAGGTAAATATACTATAGTTGTCTACAATGACATATGCACAATGTTTCTCTCCATGGCTTCTAATTCTTGTTGGTCCAACTAAATCCATATTTGGCAACTGAAGGGGTTTGGATGTGTATGCTTCTTTGTTTGACTTGAATTATTCTTTTACTTGCTTACCTTTTATGCAAGCATCACATAATATATTATCAAATTTAAGTTTTGGTAACCCAACAATTAGATCTTTATTGTATAATCTTTCAATCAGATTTTTGTTGGTATGTCCAAGACTTCTATACTACAACATGGGTTCATTGTCAATTACAACAAGGCACTTAGCTTGAATATCAGAAAGTTCAACCAAATATATATTTTCATATCTTCTGCCATATACTATAACTGATTGAGACTTATCTATTACAGAACAAAATTAAAATTTAAACACAACTTTGTAGCCTTTGACACAAAACTGACTTATGCTAAGAACATTGTGTTTCAATCCTTCTACTACAAGTACATCTGAAATTATAGTAGATAGTGGTTGATCGACCTTACCGATCCTAACTACTCGACCTTTACCATTATCACCAAAGGTTACTGTTCCACCAAATTTCATTTTCAGCTCCATGAGCCGCTCCTTATTTTCTATCATATGCCTTGAGCAACCATTATCAATATATCACATGCTGCTCTTTGTGGCTCCCAAGTTCACCTGCATGGGTAAAGTTAAGTCTTAACTTTTTGTACCCATTTGGGAATGGGTCCAGATGGGTTAGTTGCAGATAGTGTTATTACTCATTGTTTCTTGGGCAATACTATTTTAACTAAAGGAGTTTGGGTTGCATTTAGCACATTTGCAATCGTTTTTGGAACCCAAATCGTAGTCTATTTAAGCTCAAATTTTCTGTGTTGCTGTTGTCCACTTCTTTTCTTTGGTTTCATTCTTAATGGAGTGGATGTAGCATTATTTTCAACTACTACTTGCTCAAGTATGCTATTGGTGTTATTGCTACTCTTGAGCTATGAATTTTCTTCCTTCATTTTGGAGCATTCATTTATAATATTTTTGAGCTCCTTTTTAGTCTCTTTGTTCTTCTCTTTTAAAGTCATAAAATTTGAATAAATTTTTCTAACTTTTCTTCATGACTAGGAGTTTTAGAAACATAATTTACTTACTCATCATGAATTACCATGAAGCTGATTCCTATATGAAGTTCATCATGAGTACTATTGTTTGGAGAAAGTTGGCTGATTTGAGCTTCATGGTCTTCTTCTTCTTCACTCTCACTTTCATTTAATATATTCTCTAGCATCTCCTATGCGGCTAAAGCTTTCTTTTTCTTTTGGAATTTTCTACTTGTTCTGTTGTGTGGTTGTTATTTTTGTTGTTGCTATTGTTCTTTCTATCAAAGTATGAGTTGTACCTCTTCTTTTGCTAATCACTTTATCTTTTCTCTGGTTCTAAGCAATCAAACTTCATGCGTCTAGGTTTCCCATAGATATAATAAGTGGGTGGTTCTTTTTTTATCATTACCTCCAAAATTGTTCCTTAAACTATTTCCAAACTTTTTCTTCTTTAGCGTGGATTTGAATCTTCTTGTAATCATTGCCATTTCCTTATCCTCATCTCCACTTGTGGATGCATCAGTTTGGGATTTGTTATTCGCTAACTTAGCTTTAAGAGCAGTTGCTTTCTTGCCCTTTGGTTCTTCTGTACTCTTCTGCTTCATTAATATGTCATGAGTCATAAGAGAACCCATGAGTACATCTAGACTCATTATGCACAGATTCCTTGCTTCTTGGATTGCTATCACTTTGGGCATCCATTGTTTTAACAAAGATATCAGAATTTTCTTCACCATTTTGGGCTTAATATATTTTTCTCCTAGATTTTTTAGCCCATTTGTTATCTTTTGAAATCTTTTGAACATGTCCGAGATTGACTAAGTCCCCTTCATGTTGAAAGCTTTATATTCTTGCATAAGAAAATTTATCTTAGTTTCTCTTACTTGTTTTGTGCCTTTGTGTGCAACCTCTAGTTTATCCCAAATTTCCTTTACTATATTACAAGAGAATATCAAACTTAGAGGATGTAAGAGTGCATTAAAGGTAGTTCTTTACCGTAGCATCTTTTTCAACTACAAAAATGTCCTCAGTAGTTTATTTATCTTTAGTGTTTAGGATAATCATTCTATCTTTGATGGTTTTCCATAGCCAATAATCTGAGGCAATCAAGAAGATTTTCATTCTCATCTTCCTGTTTTCATTCATAATTTGTACCATCAAACAATGGAGGTCTGGAAGTAGGTTGACCTTCAGTAGAAGTGTTATGGAAATAGCTGGCCATTGAGATCTCTTCACAAGTTATATGAATGGAATAGTAAGGTATAACTGGTGAAGCCTGCTCTGATACCAATTGTTAGTCCCATTCAGATGATGACTCAAGAGGAGGAGTGAATTGAATCTTTAAAATTTTTTAGCCAGATAAAGATTAAAGTGCAAGAATAAAGAGAAGATTGATAACACAATGCACTTAGACTGGTATTTTTATAGTGGTTCGACCCTTTACTTGGGTTTCTACTCCACTTATCTGAGTTAGTCTTTCTTGCTATACTCAGGTTCCACTTACACCTTCTTTGATTAGTAACCTTCTGCTCAAACAAATATACCTGTTGGTTTCCAAGCTCACCAACTAACTTATACAAATACCAAGCAAGTGTCTTATTTGCTTTCACTACATAAAGGTAAGTCCTTGAATTGTAGAAATATGTAGAAATAAATGTATACAAATATTGATACCTCTACCAGGTTGATTTTGTGCAGAGTTTAAAAGCAATAAATAAAGTTGATATAATAATAAAGCAGTAAGATTCAATCTTCAGAAGTAGTTGAATGGATGACTTTGAATGCTTCTTTGAATGAACTGTAGTAGAGTTGAAAATGTGAAAGAAAAGTCATAAAGACTTAGTAATTGCTCTCTTATTTTTCAATATGATCTCTTTTATTTTTTTATTTTTACTTAACTCCTTTTATATTAAGATCTCTAACTTTCTTTATTGTGGTAGGTGAGAATCATTAAATGCTGAGAAACATTTGAATTTATAACCATTGTACTTTTGACAAGGTTTCGGAGTGTATGAACAAATATCAAATTCTCCAAGCTTCTACGTAATATAAAGTTTTATGCACAACTCTCTTCTGATTCATCGATGATGTGTTTGAGAGGCTCTGAAGTGGCGCGATAGGAGTGACTCACATCAAATGTATTGATGCTAACTCTGAAGTTTTGGTTTGTCTTCGAAGTATTTAATTTGTGACTCTAAAGGAATTGACTCCGAATTCTGAAATATTTCATTATCTCTGAAGTACTTCACTTTGCTTTGAAGTGCTTATTTTCTAACTCTGATGAGTCATATTCACTAAAGAGTGTTTTGTTAACTTCGAAGGCTCTTGTTATTGTCTCTAAAATGCTTTCCGAAAGCTCGTAAGCTCGTGACTCTAAAGTGCGTTAACTGACTCTGAAGTTTCTAACCTTGTGACTTTGAAGTAATTTAATTGACCCTGAAGGATGTGAGCTTATAACTTTGAAGTAATATCACCACTCTAAAGTTATTTTTCTATCTCCGAAGTGCTCCAACGGCTCCAAAAATGCTTGTCTTGGCTCTGATGCGTTTTTGCTGAATTTGGCACTTGTGACTTCATGATCTCGAAAGGTTGTTCCTTTGTCTCTAAAGTTTTCAAGTGGCTTCAAAATGCCTTTGCTGACTCCAAGGTTTGTGACTTCGTGACTCTGAGGGGATTTTCTTCTGTTTCTGAAATGCTTCATTGGCTTCAAAGAGTTAACCTCTTATCTTCGAAGTGCTTTGAGCAACTCCAAAGGGATGAAATTTGAACCTAAAGTTGACTTCGAAGCTTCCTCAAAAACTTTAAACTCTTTGTTTTCTTTTTTTAAGTACGTCTATAATTTATATACTTAGATATCTTAAGCATTTACTTGGTTTCTTCTTTTGATCATCACGAAGGTTATTCTCAAGTTAAGTTTGAAAATATATTTCTGCAAAATGCTTGAAAATGAATTATTAGTACTTTAATTTTCACTAATGCATTTGCTTATCATCAAAAAATGGTTGGTTAAGAATATTCATCATCAAAATCAAGTTATTTAAGAGTGTATGTTCAACAAAATTTGAATGTTGTGAATAGTAGATGAACTCTAGATGGCACAGACAAAGTCAAACTGATTGATAGATAAACTTTGCTTTTTATAGAAGAATTCCTCCAAGAGGTTTTTCTATCAGTTAATCCTTCATGAATGTGCTTTGTCTATTGTAAATAATAGACAAACTATGAGTGGTGCAAACAGAGTCAAACTTGTTAATAGACAAACACTGAACATACAAAGTGTGATGTTCTTATTTTGTACCACATTTGTTTATTGAAGGTGGCAGATGAATTCTGCTTATCTTGCTCGAACAAATGAAGTGTAATATTCACCTAATATAATCTACTTTACTTTATCTTGGATGAATTACTTTACACTTTGTCTATAGTTTTGTCTATAGTAAGCTGGCAAACAAATGTGCCTTTGTCTGTCGAAGTTCATTTGTCCAAGCAGCTCTTTGTCTGTGCAGCTTCGTCTATGCTCATTGTGCAGCTTCTACTTCATCTTCCACTTTGTTTGTTGCTATCTAAAGTAATAGACAAATTTGATCCACAGACAGACAAAGTTAAGTTTCTCATTTGTTTTGCATTCTTTGAGCAATAGATAGAGTTTGTTTATTCAACTTCTTTCTTTCTTCAATCTTGATTTGTTTGTTTTGGCTTAGCTAAAGTTGCACTCCTTTGTCTATTCATCTTGCCTTTTTATCCTCAGATGAAACCATTCTTCCAACTTTGTTGGTCAGATAAATTTTTTTTACTTTGTGCATGATTGTTTGGGCGACTATTCCTTCTTTATTCATTTGTCTAAATACTTGATGAGATTGCTTCTCCTTCTTACTTTGTCTCAAAAAAATTTTATCTGGTCAGTGTAGATAGTTCAAATTTTTTGAACGGCTTTATACGCTTTGACCATGGCTTCGTCTTCAACTTTTTCTATCTTGCATTTGTTTGTGAAAATTTCTTTTTGTTGTTAATTGACAAGGCAAGCTCATTGTAGCACATCTTTGAAGCCTTGTTTTCTTCCATTGCATTTGTCCATGAAAGTTTTAAAACAATGCAACCTTTTTCTTTTATTGCTTGTCTTCAAAGCCTCTACTTTCTTTTTCTTCTTATTCTTCTTCTTCTTCTTCTTCTTCTTCCACAACCTTCAACAGTTTAATCCTTTTTGGAACATAGTAGATAGTTGTGGTAATTTATTGTCAATAATTGTAATCCTACACTTAAAAGTTTCTTGCACTTGCTACGTTATTAGCTTTTAGATATATTATCAGAATGTATTTTATCCGCATGTGATTTTAACATGTTGTAAAGTAGGGATAATATACATCTCTATTAAGTACATAATGTGAAAGTTTACGTAAATATGGTGCTTAGTATAATTCAACAAATTAATGAATTAATGAATAATCAATAATATTAAGCACACCATAAGTAAAGGATGTATGGTTGCACAATTGAACATTCATGATTATGTATTTTTATCAATTAATGTTTATTAATTCATAATCATGCATATGATTGTTAGAGATATATAGTACTTTTCTTAATACAAGTTTTGTTATCATCAAAATCACATATAGTTATCCTGACAGTTGCTACCAATGAATCACTTCTTTGATGTCACTAGAGCAAGGGTGCTCCTCAATTATGCCATACAAATGGGGCTATGATGTGGGGTGAGTGATAGAGAGGTCCATCATCTCATTCATTACAAGATGGACCACAGGTAGTACGGGCAACTCCTCACTCATCTATGACTTGTGTTTACAGGTAGGGATTCTTACAGGTCCATCCAAGGAGATCCAGCATCCCTGGCCACTGATTACACTTGCAGTGCTTCAATCTTTTGACAAACAAGGTGGTGTAGAGGAGGTTGGTATGTCTATTGCACCAAGTTCTTCCCAGTGGTGATAGGATATACCCTCTCATCCCATGGACCCAAATGAACATGATCTGCATAGTAATATAGTAGAGATGCATGGTTGGAAGTCATCCATCACTATGATAGTTGATCAGATGGTGACCGAGCATAGATAGCAGTTTAGCTTCATCATGGACTACACTAACGCATTAAATGCCATGTTCCAAAGTTACAACATGTCTTAGGGAGCAAGCTCCATGTTCTTCCCTACTCCACCTTTTTTCCACCATACCCCCCAGCTTTCGAATATGAGGAATCAGAAGATCACATGGATGATTGACGACATATTTTTTAGGGAAGTCTTCATTCTAGTTACCTATATTATACATTGAGAATAATGTCTACTTTTAAGTTTGGGGGGGTCTTATTTTTATTTTGTCAGTTTTATTTGTTGTTGTTGGTTTTGTTTTAATACTTCTATTTAGTGTTTGACTATGGTTATGTTAGTTTGACTATTGACTATGGTTATGTTTTGGTTTGTGAAATAAATTGAGCATTGATTTAGGTAATCGTAGGAGACCAATGATATGAACAGGATGTTTGAACGATGGCTTAGAAAGAAAATGAAGGATGTCAATATAGTCTGTGTGCTTGACTTGAATTCTCATATAATTTACTTTAGATTCCTTACACATTTGATCACATACCCATTTCTTTTTGAATTCACTAAATACTTAGTAACAGTTTAGGTGACCAACTATGCATAGATTAGTTTAAAATTCTAGAACTCATTGCAATTATTGTTTGAGATGAACATTAGAT
>JAYJMB010051446.1:0-28999 GCA_036873735.1 Pouteria campechiana
CTCGATGGATTATCCAGAAGCCTCCACTTATAGCCCAGGACTTCCTTCCTTGGCTTTCCGATGTGGGAAGTGTCACAATAAGCAAGTAGGAAATTTGCTGAAAGCATAAAAGTTTGTTGGTGAGCTTTGAAAACCAACAAGTTGTAAAAGTTTTTTGGTTAGCTTGAAAAACCAAGAAGTTTGTTGGTGAGCTTGTAGAAAAACCAACATATATTTGATTAGGTTGATCAAGGTGTTAGTGGAACCTTAGATTAGTAGAGGAAATTGACTCAGAGAAGTGGAGTAGGAACCCAAGAAGGGCCGAACCACTATAAAAATCTTGTATTACGTGTTGTGTAATCTATTCTATTTATTTATTCAACACTTTGATCTTTTATTTTGGCTAAAAATTTTAAAAGCTCAATTCACCGCCTCCTCTTGAGCTACCAATGTGTAAGGGACCAACATTGTTTTCTTGGGTGTGTACTAATAAATCTTAAATCAGTAGGTAGTTGATAGGAAACATTACCTATACTTACCTTCTCTTTATTTTTTGAACTTTATATGTCTTCATAGTTTGTGCCATCTTCTTGATCTTTCAATTTGAGCTTCTTCATATTTATTGCAACTTCATCTACATCACTATCAAACTCCTTTCTTGGGATTACATTTGCTTCATCAAATTTAACATGTATAGACTCTTCACAATCCATGTTTTCTTAATGTATACTCTAAATGCTCTACTATTAGAAGAGTAACTGAGGAAGATAACTTCATTGCTTTTTGGATCAAACTTTCAAAGGTTTTCTTTCCCATTATTTGGCACATAGCATGAGCATCCAAAGGAATGAAAATATAAGATATTTGGTTTCCTTTCTTTTGAAAGTTCATATGAGGTTTTCTTTAAGATTACTCTTATGGTAACTCTATTCAGCACATGGCAAGCTATACTCATTACTTCTTCCCAGAATCTTTTAGACAATTTATTTTTATTCAACATGGTTATTGTCATTTCTTGAATTATTCAATTATTTTTTTCCATAACTCCATTTTGTTGAGGAGTGTTGGGGAATAAGAAACTATGTTGAATTCCTTTCTCTTCACAAAAATCAATAAATTTCTATTCTCAAATTCACCACCATGATTACTATGGATAGACAAAATTGACATTTGTTTCTCATTTTGAACTAGCTTTGAAAATGTATAAAATATTGAAAATGCTTCATCTTTGCTAGTCAAGAGAATCACCAATGTAAATCTAGAGTAGTCATCCACTATCACATATACATATCTCTTTCCTCCAAGGGTGATAATTTTTGATGGTCCAAATAGATTCATATGTAGTAATTCTAGAGGTCTAGATGTAGATACCTCATTTTTAGGATGTAAGGATACTTTGGTCTATTTTGACAATTGACAGGATTTGTATATTTGATTTTTGTCATAGTTTAATTTTGGTAGACTAATCATAACATCCTTTTTCCACAAAGATCTGATATTTGACATATTGATATATCCCATCCTTTTATCTCATACCCATGGATCATATTTGATTGCAATTAAGAATTTTCAAACAATATTATCTAGCTGTAGTAGATAAATATTTCCATACCTTTTTCCTTTGAACAATAAATCATTGTCTATATTGAATACATTACATGCAGATGGTTCAAACACAACTTTGTGACCCTTGTCACATAATTGATTGATAATTAGCAAATTGTGCTTGAGTCCTTCTATATATAATACATCCTCCATTCATGCATTGAATAAACCATAAAATTTACTTATCCCTTTGATGAGGCCTTTGTCATTATTACCAAATGCAATTGTTCCTCCATTTATCGGCTTCAATTTTTTAAACTCTTATTCCCAGCCATATGTCTTGAGCAGCCACTATCCATGAACCAGGCATTGCTAGATGTAACTTTGAGACTTACCTGCATTCAAAGCAAGTTTTTCTTCTTACCTCTTTAGTACCCAAGCATTAGGTCCAATGGTGTTAGTGGAGCTGTGTCTGTAAGTAGTTTGTGCATAATCCTTGTATTTTCATCTAATCTTTGCGCCTTTTGCTTGCAATTTTTGGCATAGTAATCATAGCTTTATTTCCAATTTTGTTGCAAAAAAAGCAAGTATTTGGAACTTGTCTAGGTGCATTATATTCCACTGGTTTCTTTACCCAAGGATAACCTATGAACCTTCTAATGTTTGGATAGTTTTCATCCTCTAACTATTCACAACCAAGTCCCTTTTTGCTGGTTTGGCCGATCATTCTCATGAACTTGGCCATAGATTCTCTTAGATTAGAGAATTTACTCAACATACTATTTAATATTTCTATATCCTTATTCAGATTTCAAACATCTTTATGTAGAGATAGATTTCTTTCTGCCAATATAAAATTTACTTTGACAATTACATCAAAGTGTTTTTTTCTTTTGAGTAAGTTTTTGGCCAAGTAATTCAAACTCACTAAAGAGGGAATTATATGATTGTTGTAACTCATCAAACTTTTTGCATTTGACACAAGTGCTATTTGAGCTTGAAGAATCAAAACTATAAGAGTAGTAAGAGTTTACCTCTGTCTCTAGCTCCATTGTGTATTATCCTTTGATGGTGATTTGATTTGTTGATTCCTTCTCCATCTGGGCCATACAATATATTCTTGTGAGGTGTCCAATTTCATTGTCACCTTTGTCACTTGAGCTTGTCCCTGATTAGTCTTTAGCATTCATGTATATTCTTTTACCTTGGTTTCTTAAAGACTTCTTCAAGTGTTTCTTTTATTTTCTTTCATCCTTCTAGTTCATATTTACATTTACATTTTCTTCATTAGGACACTTAGGAGACATGTGTTCAATCCCTCCACATCTATAGCATGTGGGGCGATCCTTCTTTCTTTTAGCCATTTTCTTCTATTGTCTAGGCTATCTCCTTAAGATGTTGCCTCTGCTACTTTTTGCAAACTTTCTGAAGTTTTTGACCAACATGGCCATATCATCTTCTGATTTTGATGCTGGATCACTACTACTCTCTTTGGTCACTTTGAGAGGAATACTTTTCTTTAGCTTTGTTAGCTCCTCTCTTACCTTTTATCAACTAACATGACATCACTACGTTGATGAGATCATCCACCAGAAGAGAATTTAGGTCCTTTACTTCCTCTATTGCCATGATCTTTTGGTTTCATGATTCTGGTAGTGCCCTTAGTATCTTCATTACCTATTCAGAATTTATGACTTCTTTTTCCAATCCTTTCAAACCATTAGTAACTTTGGAAAAATGAGCCTACATTTCTTATATACTTTCTTTATCTTTCATCTTAAAATTTTTTAGTTCTCCTATCAACATATTTCTTCTAGTTCCTTTGACCATTGAGGATCCTTCATATATATATACTAATTTATCCCAAATACCTTTTTTAATAGTGTAAGAGGATTCTCTATCAAACTCAGATGAAGATAATCCACAAAATAAAGCGTTCATAGCCTTTGCATTATTTTGGACTAAGGTGGCTTCCTCTTTAGTCAATACATCTACTTCAGTAGTGGGAAGAGTGATTCCAACTTTAATAGCCTTCCAAGACTCTATATCATTTGCTATAATGAATTACTTCATCCTCAACTTCCAATAAGCAAAGTTGGTTCCATCAAATAAGGCTGACCGGGTAGACAATTGCCCCTTGGTGAATATCTGTAAAGAGGATGATGGGTTTGCCATTTGATCACTACAAATGTCTATGTAGTCTACTTTGATACCACTTATTGGTTCCAAAGATTAGATAAGGTGAGGGGTGAATTGGGTACTTAAAAAACTTGCTCAACCCCTTTAGGATTAATCATCCCTCTAGCAATTTTTTAATCACTCAATCAACTAATGCACAAATAAATAAGACACAAGGATTTTTATAGTGGTTTGAGTAAATAATGTACTCTACTATTCCGACAATACTTTCCTCTTGGTGTCTTGAGTTCCACTATTCCCAATTACAGAATTACAATAGCGCTCCCTACACTCTTCTAGATTCTAGCTCTAGGGGGCATAAATATAGTGCTCCTAACACTCTTCTAGATTTTAGCTCTAGGAGGTGTAATCATAATGCTCCCAGCACTCTTCTAGATTCCAGCTTTAGGGGATGTGAATAAATAACTCTTGTCTGTACTTAGACAGTCACAACTCTTCTTGAGTCTAGTCTGAACTACTAGCTCAAGGAATTTACAATGAATGAATATTAGAAGTTGAAGCACATGTATTTCTTGATAAGCATAGGGGAAGGTTTTTGAAGTTTGAATGCAAGGCTCTTGACTCTTAAAAGATAGTAAAAGGCTTTGGCTCAGATCAGTAAATGCTTTGAAGAGGATTTTTGAAATAACTTCCTTAATACTTGGTTACTTCCTCTTACTCCAACGATGCTTCATTTATAGCTACTTTGAATTCTAGCTGTTGGTAGTAGGTGAACTCTATTAATGTCAGAAGATCATTTTGATTAGCGCTTTTGAATTTTTTGACTCCGGCAACACTGACCTTGGAGAAGATGATTTTCAGATTTTTAATAAGCTTTGGTCAAGATATTGCTGCAATGGCTGATTCTTTCATCTATTTGGAATGGATGACATTAATACTGAATGGAGACCAACATTTCAGTTTGCCCATTGTTTGTCTTTTACTTATGAGAGAGTCCAGCTGTTCATCAAATAAATTTCCTTTGTCTTCTAGTTTGTCCTTCATAAGTAGTAGACAAATGGTGGAGATGACATTTTATCACACTGTCTATTGGGTTGTCTATTATAAGTAATAGATAGATTGCAGATGAATTATCCTTTTTCAGTGCTTTGTCTTGCGGATTGTCTATTGAACTATAGAAGTATGGATGACTTATTTTTTCAATACTTCATTTATTGAGTTGTTTGTTGTAAGTAATAGACAGACTGTTGGAGCGCAGATGGATTTTCATCATTGCTTCATCTGAAAGGTTGTCTGTTATAAGTAATAGACTAATCATTGAGGTGTAGATGAATTTTCTTCACCACTTCATTTGTTGGGTTGTCTATTGTAGATAGTAGATGAGCTTAATTGTACAGACAAATGCCATTGCTCTGCCAGATGAACTTCTCTGATCTACCAGATGCCCTTCACTTCACTGCCTTGTCTATTTATAATCAAATGATCATTGGCTCACTTATGATAGATGAAGTCTACTGCTTTGCATTCTTCAGATATAATCTCCACTTCAATAGATGAATGAAGACTTTGCTGAATACTTTTCATTTGATCTTTGTCTATAATGGTACTTCATCTTTTGCTTCTATACTCACCCAAGCCTTGATGCCTTTACTTCTATGCTCATTTTTTCGTAAGGCCTGAAACTTGATTCTGCATACTAAAAGCTTAAAAACAACCATCAATACATAATTTTTAATTAAGTTTTGTTTGTCATCGCAATTAAGTTTTATTTGTCATCGAAACCATGGATTTATACCAATACCTTATGGTATTTAGGTTATAGCTAACACATTTTTGCTAGTGTTAGCACATTACCGCCTCAATCAATTTCAAAATTTTAATTTCCTTATATTATATATTCCTTCTCAATCTATATTAAATTTAATTCAACAATCATAATTTGTATCTTCTTGACACTCAAAGGTTCAAGTTAACCAAAATTAACTTACCATAAAGATCTAATAATGCAAAAGCAATTTTCAAACCTTAGTTTATTATTGCATGGTCATCCACAAAATCACATAAATTATCATTGAGTATCTAGGACAACATATGCTTTGAAAATGCACGTGCATGAATGGAACATGAATCAAAATACAAAATAATATTCAATGAATGAATAAATGAATTGATGAAATAATTAAAAAATGCATGCCTAATATAAGATATCTAAAATTTTGAGTATAAGTTCATAAATGAATGAATTAAATATTATATGCATTGTGTAGCTAGATGACTAAAAATTATACTTTTTCCCATTTTAAGTTTTTTATTTTACTATTATCCAATTTTTATTTTATTATTTTCTTAGTCTAGCTTATAAAGCAAATCAGTGAATAACAAAAATTTCTAAATAATGATGCATGATGACATAAACTATTTTCTAACTTAAAATGAATATTTTCTTAAAATTTTTATGTTATTTACTACATGAAAGACATGAACTCTATCATGGAAATATTTATTTCAACATGTTGAACAACTTGGATGACTTATGAAATTTTGTTGAAAAACAAGCCTACTAGATGAAACCTTATGATGAATTCTTTCCTAAAAAGGAATTAATAATTAATAATTCTAAATTTTTTAATAATTAAAACACTTAAATGCCACCAATGTCCTAATGAGGATGCTTAGCTAAACACAATGAATAGTTTGGATGGCACATGCATAATGTGGATAAGTGGAACCCACCTCATGTGCATAACAAATCCCTTTAATCCTTCTGCACTATTTTCACATACTCGACTTCCCTTACCTATTTACTCTCACCACTTTCATCATAGAGCCTTAAAGCTAACTCTCCATCTCCCCATTTTTATTTTTTCTCCTTAGGTCTCTAGATAGTTATGTTTCTCTTTTCCACTTTCTAAACCTTTATTTTCAACTTGCACTTCTAACTTTTTGTTCCATTTTCTCTCTTTTTTCTTTATAATTGTAAATTCTTCAACTTGCAATACAAATAAGAAAATCTATGTTTTGATGATTAACAACTCATGGTGAAAAATAACATAAAAACATAAAGCTAATGAAATTTCCAAGGTGCAAAAATCCTAAGTACAGGTGACAGTCTCATCATAGTCACCTAGAGATATTGCCTACGCCGTAGCCAAATCGCAACTACCTATGGTATTCCAACATGATATGAAAACCTTGAACACTTGTAACTGATATCGTAGTTACCTACGGATGCCGCTTGCGACCCCACAGTTGAAGAGAAAGGGCCGCGATAATACCGCCTGCTAGCCTAAAGCCTGAACCACTTGGAAAAGCCCATGTTGCTCACAATATCGCTTGAGAAGCATAGCTGAATACCACAGCTACCTGTGGTTTGCCTACCAATGACCAGCAATATGGGTTTGAAGAATTTTGGAAGCATGATCACAGCCTATATGAAGGGTGCCTGCTAGAACTGCCTACGTATTACAGTTGAATATCTTAGCTGCTACCATGCGCTTGATGATTCTAATAGTCAAAAAATTTGAACATTTCCTAGCATTTAATGAGCAACAACTAACTCCAATAGTTGAAATTTGAGAAAAACTATAAAAGGAGTTAAGTTGGGGATGTTGAAATAAGTTTGTTGCAAGTATTTATTGTGCCCTAATCTTCAAACTCTATTACAACTCAAGCCACATTCAAGACTCTCACCAATAAGAAAAGTAAAGAATCTTCTGCATTCAAGTGCTCTTCAAAGGGTATTAAAAGCTTCCCCTATGCTCTCATTGATACATATCCAAAAATGTAATCTTACTCTTTCTCATTTACATTCCTTTGTTTTCTTGATTTAGTATCAGAGACCAACCTCAAGAATAATAATGGTGATTGTTGGAGTGTGACTCACAATTAACTTGTTAGATTGTATTATGCCCCCTAGAGTTGGAATCTAGAAGAGTGCAGTGACACTAATTTGTATTCCCTATTAAGATAGTGGGACCCAAGGCACTAAGAGAAGTTGTTGGAAGAGTGGAGTAAAGAAGTAATCTCGAATCACTATACATCATGTTGTTAAGTCCAACCCCTTTACTTAGCTTGATTTTGATAATGAATGTGAAGTAATTAATACCCAAGTTATTGATTTTTGGGAATATATGTGTTTAAAAACACTATAATTGTCTTTACTACAATTTTATTGATGAATTGAGGGGAATAAATTTGTTTTGAAATGAAACAATTCAAGTATGTATGAATTGCATATAAGTGAAATGTAATAGTATAAGTTAGAACATATGTGGATGGTTATATGAGTTGATTTTTAATTATTTGAGGCATAATTTTTATGCATTTTATGTCACTTAAATGTGGGAAATGTTATGCATAGGGGTAGAAAGAAAAGGGATGGAACAAAATGGTGAAATGCAAAAGAAAAATTGGATAGCAAGATCCGGCTATAACACCTAAGGTGTTGAAAATGAGGGTAAATTTTGCTTTTAGATTATAATAATTTCTTAAGGTGAAGGAAATTAAATTTGAAATGAAATGGTGTAGGTGTATATTAAGTGTAGGTGAATTTAATGTAAATAGAATATTAAAAATATATGTGAGTAGTTACATGATTTGATTCTTAGATATTTGAAGAATATTATGGTGCATTTTAATGGTATATTAATAGGAAAAAGTATGACAAGAATGAATGAGAAAAAGGAAAAGAATGGAGAAAAAGGGCAAGAGTATGTTATAAAGAAACCGTTTATGAAAATGGTATCATTTGTATCCAATTTTTGGGATAAAATTTGGATGATTTAGAAAAATGTGTTTAGCATGAAAGTTTTATCCCTTGAAATTATCTTTCCAATCCATCAAGGGTCGCATGATTGGAAATTGTATGAGGAAGTTATGCCTAATGTACTAAAATTGCTCCCGGTGAATAATTAAGGCCAAAAATGATGGGATTAACTTGATAAATTTAAAATTTTATGTATTATTATGCAAAATAATTTTGAAAATTTATATGAAAGACCCATTGAGACAAATATATGTGTATAATGTGGACTTGAAAATAATTTATTGATTTTTATATTATATTGAGGTTTAACTATTAATTGGGTGAGTATTAGGTCATAATTTGTAATTATGATTAAATGGCTTTATCCTTAATTAATTTATGAGATTAATTATGCATTTTAAGGTATTGATGAAAGGAATAATTAAATGGTGCATTTACTACATTTAAATGATGAGATTAACTTGGAAGCTAGGTTGCATGTGCATGGGGTGTAAAGCACCTATGGAGCACCAAAAGCCTAAACTATTAATATGCTCCATCACTCTCCCTAAGCACCATACAAGTAGTCTTTCCCCTCCATTCCCATGACCCTATTGCTGCCCCTTTTTCCCCTCTATTTTTGCCCCACTTTTATGCAAAGTTAGTGAGGGATAATCATGATTTTGGGGCGTAGATGATTACCCATCAAGAGAAGAGCTAGTTTTCCCCCTTTTGGATGTGGATGGAACCCATTTTCATCCCACCTTGTTGCTACTCATGAAAGGAGTGGAAGAATCAAAGAGGAACCTTCATTTTGGAGAGGAGACAAACCTAATGTTGGTTGTATGAACGTCCTTCTCAATTTAATTTCTCAAATTTATTTTGCTAGGGTTATGAAAAATGTGGAGGGCCTATTTGGGGGAAATTGTATGATTTATTTATGAATTTCATGGAGGAAATATGTTTAGACATTAATTACCACATTTTGTGATGATTTGGTCATGCTAATTGGGGCATTATTGTTGCCCATGAAAATGGGTAGCTAGGTTTTATGGTTGGATTGTGATTGGACGTGATTTGTTGTGGGATGATGATGGGTAGCTAATTGGCTTAACTTAAATGTCTAGTTGAATTAATTATGATGTTATTGTAATGATACTTGTGTTGGTATTAGATTACAAGTGGATGAAATTGATCAATGAATCCATGGTTATGAAGTATACTATGAAATGCCTCAATGAAATAGTGTAAAAAGGGAGGATGAATTGGGATGGTTAATTTCATTAATTTGGTGCTTATTTAATATGATTATGAAGCTACTATAATGGTAATTACAATGAATATTTTAGGTATATAGTTGAAAATGAACTAGCCCCATTGCATTGGTTGAAATTGGATGGTTAGATTAATGCGCATGACATGTTCGATGAATTGCTTCTATGAGGAACAAAGTGGGATTGAATGATTTGATTACACCCCTTAATTGGCTACAAAATAGAAATAAAAAAGGAGATTTTAGATGTCTCAAAAAGTGATTAAAGAAAGGTTGCAAGATAGGAAACAATAGGGTTTTGAGTTGAATAAAATTGTCCATTACCATTGTGTTTAAAAAGCCCCATAAATGGACAGCTACGTGAACAAATTTTTGCACTAAGGAATAGAGGATTCTCATATAATCATTAAGCCATTAAGTCATGGTTATTTGTAAGTGCATGTGCATAGTAGGATGCATGACAATTCAGTATGAATTATGCATAAAAGCTTGTCTAACAGCTTATGAATATCATGTATAAATAATATAAAGGAATTGATTGTGATTATGATGATTATGTGTGAGGCCTGAAAATTTTATGGCAAGCAAATTTGTATATAACCAGAGATTGATACAATATGCACAAGAATTTGGGGTTAGAAGTAGAAACGTAGTATGAGCATGACTAATGAATTGAGTATTATGATGGGTAAGAAGAATTTTAGTGATTAAAAAGGTCAGAAAGTAAGATAGGTGGGCAGCATGTACTCTTGTCTGTGTGCACCGCTAGAGTACATGGGGGTAGAGCTTAAAATGCTCCACCAGCCCCAATTCTTAGCCATTTTCGTCAAACCCTCTTTCCTTTCCTTCCCAAGCTCCAGAAAAGTTCAAAACTTGAGGAATTCAATGCCAAACTGCTTGGAAATCGATGACAGTTGATCTAGCAACTCTCCAACATCGAGAGAACGTCGATCTGAGCGGATTTGGTACTGTAGGATTGAAGGAAAATTTGGGTTTTTACTCCATAGCTCAGATTTGGGAATTCCAATTAGAGGAAATCAATTGGTAAGTGGTTTCTAGTACTAAGTACCCATTTTGGTTAAATAGATTTCTTTAATTTAGCTTAAGGAGTTAATTTGGGGATTAGAAGGTTGGAAAATAAGGAAAAGTATGACCTAAGTAGTGAAATGAGTACTTGGAATGTGAATTTGATATGACTTTAGTTGAATTATGTATATAAGTAGTTTTGAAAAGAAACTTTAACTAAATAATATTTGCAACTATGAAAAATGAAAGTTGCGTACTTGATGTTTGAAAAAAAATGCTATTAAGAAGATGGGGCATGAATAACTTGTGATAATGATTCCATTATCTCCTCCTTAACTAGAGTTACATTAGTAATCAGGAAATCCTACATAGGTAAGGGATTAAGTTAGACTATGATAGTGAATTGTAGTAGTTCGGTTTTATAAGTAGTTAAGCTTATTTGAATAATGATGAAACTTGTGATTTGAGTGTAGGAATTTAATTGCAAGGCAAAATTTGAAAATACAAAGAATACGAAGGAAGTATTGATGTTTTGAATGTAAGTTTATGAATTCTGGACATTTGGTTTGAATTTGGATAAGTGGTGTTATATGATATCTTTGTACTCTTGAAAATGATTAATATAGTATGAGAATTATGTGGATCATAGGTTATAGATAAGAATATAAATATAGTACAAGGACATATTACAATGTGGCATCCTTATATGAGTTAAGTAGGCTTATAAGAATACGAAAATTCCACTTGATGAATATGTGAAAGGGGTAAGAGTTTTTATGTATGTAGATGAGATGTAATCAAGCACAAATCAAACCCAAAAGGAAGAGTGAACTATGGGAATCAGTAGTGTAAAATAAGACTGAATGAAGTAAGCTAAAGAAGGAAAGAAATCAGGCTAAGAGATGAAGGGCAAGCACTCAGCGCCAACTGTGCTAGCACTTTAAGAAGACAAGTATGGGGACAGACGGGCAGCACCGGTGGTGCCCAATCTGGCATCGTTGACACCGATACATTGATGTACAATGTATATTTTTAGTTGATTTTCTTGTTGTATATTAGCTACCTTATTAATTAAGTGTATTTATTGTATTTGTATAATTTGAATGTATGTTTTAGGAAAAGAGTTTAAGGGAAAAATAAGAAATAGGATGTTATGTTAAAGAATGACATAAGCATAAATTATTTAGGATTAGTAAAATAATTTGATATGCATTAAAGAGCATTCAATTATTGAAGATTTTGTATTTTGATTGAGTTAAAGGTCAATTGAAAAGATGTGTATGAAGTAAGTAAGTGGAATGTTTACCAAAAGGTTTGTTATATGAAATTTGGTTCAATTGGTTACAGGGAAGGTTCTTTGGTTATTCATCCCATGAATGGGCTTTGTTTGATATTACCACCTTGATGGGGAAAAGGCAAGTTGATTGGATGTGCAAATCCTTTAATTACTTAGTGAGTGTGAAAGGAGAACTTATTATGCCTGAAATGCAGTGAGGGCGAGACACCACGATTATTAGTCAAGAGTCTTGTAACATTCATAAATGGGATTGTAAGGAAGGACTAGATCACACCGAATTTGTAAGAAAGTTGAGTCCAATTGTTTATGTCTGTGTCCACTTAGAATGTAATTGAGACCACTTGGTTGATGACCTCCCAAGCAGGGCATTGGATTATGGTAGGCAAATTGATGAGGGGACAGAGATAGGATGAAATAGAAATGAATAAAATTTCAATATAAGAAAATTTGATTCGATATGATGGATATTTCAGGAGACTTCTAGGAGAAATCTTTGTTATTACTGGTAGAGAGTAATAGCTTCATAACAATATTTCTAATGGAATGGAAAATATTATCATGTACTTACAAATTTTGTATATTATTACTATTTTATTTCATACCTGCTTACTGAGTGCCTGGACTCACCTTATTTTAATATATTTTAACTGACAGGCCAGAAGATGGAGTCCAACGAGGGGTTGAAGCTCAAGAAAGGGATAAATTATAAAGTCTAAGAATTCTATACCCTTTTGTTTTATTTTGATGCCTCATTTTGGAATGTATTAAAATTATAAATTTGTAAATTATGTTAAAGATGTAATGTTAAAAAGTACAAGTCATAGTAATATGCATGTCATTACTGTAATATTTATAAATAGGCCTCCACACTCTACTTTTATAGTGTGATTATGATTCTGGGCATCTATGGTGGTTGGGAATGTCTCATACCAGTTTAATAAAGGTAAGTTTAGGGGAGACTATGTCCATGAGTCCTCCTATTACTGCCTTCGTAATGTTTGAAAAGGCAAGGCATTACAAAGTGGTATCAGAGCAGGTTATGCCTGATACTTAAAATGGATAGTGAGAATAAACCCTAGAATTGTAATAGTATAGCATTGGAAATTAATCAAGGAATCACATGTGTGATTTTTTTATTTAATGTTAGAAACATGGGTGGATGTTAGAATAAACTATGAATTGAAATGTTCTATTGATAATTTGAGTACATAGTTAACTATATTATTATATGATCATATACTCTTCCTTATATAGTATGGCACCAAGGAAGAGAATAGATAAAGGCAAAGCCCCTATGGTTGAAGAAGAGTCGTCGAGAAGGATTATTCAAACTTGAGCGATAGAAGTTATTATTAGAGAAACACAGGCAGATGCCCCCAGGGCTAATAATATTCCTAGGTCAACCTAGAATGAAGTGGAAGGAGTAGTTGAGCCTAAAGAAGGCCATGTTGAGGCAGAACCTACATGAATAGATAGGCCAAGTACTGCAAGTCTTGGGGGTGAGGCAGTTCCACCCATTCCACCTATTCTGCTCTAAACCATGACACTGAAATATGGTGCTATGATGATAATGATTGCAAGGATTGCCCAGACCCTACAGGAGTTGGGGCAGACATAGAGGAGGCCAATAGTGGAGCTTCAACAGCTGGCAGGGCCGATTGAGAGACCTACTCATATGGGGCAAACTACTTCTGGGCAGCCAAGGATGGGCTTAAATATGAAGGGCTTCCATAATATGAAGCCTCCAATTTTTAAAGGCCAGCGGGATTACCATGTAGTAGATGAATGGCTTGCTGGATGGAAAAAGCATTTGAATACATGAGTGTCCTGAGAGCACAAAGTTTTATATGGGGTTTATTAGTTGGAAGGTGAAGCAGAGTGTTGGTGGCATGCTGAGAGGTCAACTGTTCTTGGTCATGGGGCAGGAATGTTATGGGATGAATTTAAGGAGAGATAGTTCATAGATATGTACCTGCCAGTGAAAAGGGTATAGATTCCCATAGGATGACTTAACTAGGGAGGGGAGGGGTAAATTGGGTAAACAAAAATTCATTAGTTAACTTCTATTTGATCATTTCTCTATTTTCGTGCTTGTGTGTGGTGTGACGTAAAATGAATGATAGAAATAATCAAATGCATGAAGAATAAAACAAATGAACAAATACATGCACATAGACAAGATAATTTTTATAGTGGTTTAGGACTCCATCCCTACATCTACTCTTCTAAGAGCACACACTCATTATGCCTTGGGTTCCACTATATCTCATATAATGGAAGTACAGCAGTGCTCCAGCACTCTTCTGAATTCCAGCTTCAGGGGGGCATAGACAGTGTTCCCAACACACTTCTGGATTCCAACTCCAGGGGGTATAAACATAGTGTTCCCAACACTCTTCTAGATTCCAGCTCCAGGGGGCATAAACATAGTGTTCCCAACACTCTTCTGATTTTATGAGATCACTAGGAAACTCACTGGTTTCAAAGATCACTAGCAAACTTGTTAGTTTTCCAGAAATCACCAACAACTCATACAATATAGTTTTCACGAGCTCACCAAAAACTCACTAGTTTTGAAGATCACCAACAAATTTGTTGATTTTCAAGAGCTCACCAACAACTCATATAATGTAGTTTTCACAAGATCACCACAAACTCATTAGTTTGAAGATCACTAGCAAACTTGTTGGTTTTCTAGAGCTCACCAACAACTCTTTGGTTTAGAGTTTATTATAAAACTTATACACTTTTCATAGTGTTTTTCTCAAGCACAGGGGAAGATTTGATCTTTTACAGCTCTAATAATATAGAAAGATCTTCCTAAAATGTAAACTCAATGACCATAAAAATATGCAGATTGAAGCTCATGAAAGATAGATGACGGTTTAAGCTCTTGGACATGGGTAGTAGGATTTACGTAAGGTTAAGCTCATTTGAAATGTCTTCCTTCACCACCTTTGAATCATCCCATCTATTCTCCTTAAATATCTTTTGCATATCCTTGACTATTAGAGAAGATAGGAACCATTGAATGCAGAGAGAGCAACATTGAATGAATAAGATCGTTTGAATTTTCCAGCGTTGAAGCACATGCTTTTCTGATTTGCCTCGAGCTGCTACATCGCCATTCAAAGAGATGATGAGCTATGTTAAAAGGTGTTTCTTGTTTTCAATTTCCATAATTTAAAACCTTACAGTGTCATTTATTGCCAGAAATGGTGATTAATATACGCAGATGCCATTTGAATGCTATTCATATAAATCAATTTTTCTTTGACAAGTCATTACCTCTCTCTGTCTGCATTCATCTGCCACAAGTTACAGACAAATTCTTCATAGGTTTGTTTGTCAGTTGAACTTCCATAAGAATGATTTTGTTGTTGTAAGTAGCAGACGAACTTTGAATGGTGTAGAAGAAGTTGAACTTACCGATTTACAAACCTATCCTTCTATACGAACAGATAAATTGAGATGTTTTTCCTTTATTCTACATTGTTTGTTGGAGGTGACAGATGAAGTTCACTCTATCTTGCACTAATAGACAAAGTGTGATTTTCTTCTTTTGTTCCTTACTGCCTATTAAAGGTGTCAGATGAAGCTTACTTTAATTTGCTAATAGATGAAGTGTGGCATTCATCTGATGTAAGCGATAGATGAATAATGTTCTGCTTTGTCTTAGACTAAATACTTTGCATGCCACATTTGTCTGTTGTAAGTTGTAGATGATCGTGCCTTTGTCTGTTGGAGTCCCTTTTTGGTCCAAGCAACACTTTGTCTATTCAGGTTCATCTATGCTCACTGTGTAGCTTCTACATATTCTTCTATTTTGGCTGATACTCTCTATCATAACAGACGACCTTTGTTCCCCAAACGAGGTGAAGTTCTTTAGCTGTTCTACACACTTCGAGCAATAGAAGAGGTTTGTTCTTGCAACTTCTTTGTTTCTTTATTCTTGATTTGTCTGTCTTGGCTCAGTTGAAGTGCACTCCCTTTTTTATTTATATTACCTTTCTATCCTTAGATTAATCCAATCTTCTAACTTTGTTGATCAAATAAAGTTTTTTCTTCTTTGTGCATGACTATCCGGGCGGCAATTTCTTCTTTCTTTCTTTATCTGAGTATTTGATGAAGCTTCTTCTTATGTATTTATCTCGGAGAAGTTTTGTCTAGTCGATGTAGATAGTTCAAATTTCTCGAATAGCTTTATGCTTCTTCAACCATGGCTTCGACTTCAACTTTATTTATCTTGCATTTGTTTGTTTGAAATTTTCTTGTTGAGATTGATAGACAACGCAAACTCGTTGTAGCGCATCTTCAAAGTCGTGTTTGTCTCATATTACTTTTTGTTCGTGGAATCATCTAATGCAACCTTCTTTGTTGCTTGTCTCAAAACCTTCTATTTTCTTCTTCTTCCTCCATGATTTTCATCAGTTTATCACCTTTGGAATGTAGCAGATAGTTATGACAGTTTGTTGCAGATGATCATTATCTTGCACTTGGACTTTCCTACACTTGCTATGTTCTTAGCTTTCATATATAATATTAGAATGTATTTTATCCTCATGTGAAAAAAAGGATAATATACATTTCCATTGAATGCATAATATGAAAGCTTGAGTAATTATGGTGCTTAATATGATTTAGGAAATTTATGCAGTAAAGATAAATTAATGTTTATGGTGTGTGCACCATAAAGTGAAGACTGTATGTGTGTTTAATTAAACATTCATGGTTAAGTATTTATGTTAATTAATTGTTATCATTTCATAATCATACATATGATTGTTAAAGATTTAAGTATACAAGTTTCTTCTCTTAATATAAGTTTTATCATCATCAAAATCATATATAATAATACTGATAATCTCCTCCTTTTTGATGATGACAAAACTTTAAGGACTTGTACAAAAAATTAAAAATTTTCTTTTAATCTTCCCCTGAATATCTGACTTATATAATCCTATGGGTTCGATCATTTTATCTTTTTCCTAACTCTAACTATTACTCTCACAAGTCTCTTATTTCTTACAAGTCTTTAATATTATTTCTTACAAGTCTCTAATATTTCTCTCCCCCTTTTTTTCATAATCAAAAAGATTTTACTTGTAATCATTTTTCTTTCTTTAATTTTATTTCTCTTCCCTTAATTATATTTTTCTTCCTATTTATATATTCTTTCTTTAAGTTCATCTCCCCCTATTTTTTTAAATCCTGGAATATTATTTTCTTGTTTGTATATATCATTACATAATGCTACTTTGACCATGGCTTTGACTTCAACTTTATTTGTTTGCATTTGTTTGTTTGAAATGTTCTTGTTGAGGTTGACAGACAATGCAAACTCATTGTAGCGCATCTTCAAAGCCGTGTTTGTCTCACATTGCTTTTTGTTCATGGAAGCATCTAATGCAACCTTCTTTGTTGCTTATCTCCAAACATTCTATTTTCTTCTTCTTCTTCCATAATTTCATCAGTTTAGCACCTTTGGAATGTAGTAGATAGTTATCATGGTTTATTGCAGAAGATCATTATCCTACACTTGGACTTTTCTTCACTTGCTATGTTGTTAGCTTTCATATATAATATTATAATGTATTTTATCTTCATATGATTGTAATATGTTGTAAAGCGAGGATAATATACGTTTTCATTGAATACATAATATGAAAGCTTGAGTAATTATGGTGCTTAATATGATTTAGCAAATTTATGCAATAAAGATTAATTAATGTTTATGATGTGCACACCATAAAGTGAAGACTGTATGCTTGCTTAATTAAACATTCATGATTAAGTTTTTATGTTAATTAATTATTATCTATTCATAATCATACATATGATTGTTAGAGATTTAAGCATACAAGTTTTTTCTTTTAATATAAGTTTTGTTATCATTAAAATCATATATAATAATGCTGATAAAGGCTAGATGGGCAACTGAGTTTATGACATTGTTGCAAGGCAGAAAAATAGTGGAAGAATATGAGGAACAATTTAGATCTGTTGCTCGATTTGTGCCATGGGCTCGAATGGATGCACTAGAAACAACTTAGAAATTTTCGGAAGGCCTACGGTTTGATATTCGGGAGAAGTTGGCTCTGCTTATCTTAATTCGATATGAGGATATCTTGGAGCGGGCTCATCTAGTGGAATAAGAGGCAGAGGATTAATTAAATTTTAGAGAAAGAAGACATATGTGAGAAACTAAATAGGGTTGACGAACCAGGCCGAAACTTGAGCCGAGTGGCAGTGTACTATCTGAGAAAACTTGCAATTATTGCAAAAAGTTAGGATATATAAAATTTGATTGCCCTGTATTATTGGAAAGATTGGAAGGGAGGAAGTCTAAACCAGCCCCATGACTAGTGAGAGAGACTAGGCAAGGGTCAAATCAGCCCTGGGAAACTGGGCAATGAAGACTACTCACTTGTTTCTTATGTGGTGAGATTGGTCATATTAAGTAGAATTGTCCCAATTAGGGAAAAAGTGATAGTGTGACCTCTCAAGCACCAGCTCAGCCTGAATGTGGTAGATGTCAGATGAGATGAAGAGGTCGTGGTCCTAATATAGCTCCTGGCCATCAGTATGAGGACCGTAGACCATTAATGACTTCGGTCATACAAGCGACCAATGTATAGGAAGCTCAAGCCATGAACCATGTGGTTACTGGTAATCTTCTTATATGTGATTGTTTGGATTGTGTATTATTTAATCCAAGCGCCTCTTAATCTTTTGTTTCTCTTGCATTTCTAAATAGAGCTAGCTTATCTAAATATCCGATGCATCATGTGATAGAAGTATCTACTCCATTAAAGGCAGTTAGCATAGCTATTGAAGTATGCTATGAAATACCTATAGTAATAGAGAGTAGACAGTTTTATGCTAATTTAAGTGTTTTGAATATGGATGGCTTGGATATTATACTGGGTAAGGATTGGCTAGCCAAACATGAAACTAGAAGTGAATGTAAAACTAAACAAGTAACCTTAAAGACTCTAGATAAGGTTGAAATTCTCATTAGAAGTTTGCCTGAGGGTAAAACTCCTATGTTGGTGTCATCCATGAAGGCTCTCAGTCTAGTACAAAAAGTGCAAAGCATATTGGGTATCAGCTATCGACACCCATTCAAGATATCGAATGTTGGAAGATATACCTGTAGTGCAAGATTTTCCAAATGTGTTCCCCAATGAATTATTTGATTTACCTCCTGAACGAGTAGTGGAGTTTGGTATTGACCTTCAACCTGGGGTAGAGCCAATATCTAAAGCTCCATATTGCATGGCACTAGCTGAACTGGTAGAATTGAAGGTGCAATTGCAAGAATTAATGGATAAGGGATTCATTCATCCTAGTGTGTCACCATGGGGTGCACTAGTGTAGTTTGTTAGGAAAAAGGATGGAAGTTTGAGATTATGCATTGATTATCGGGAATTGAATAGAGTCAACATTAAGAATAAATATCCATTGCCCAGGATAGATGATCATTAGATCAGTTGCAAGGTGCTATAGTATTGTCAAAAATAGACTTATAGCCTGGATATCATCAATTAAGGGTCAAGCCTGTAGGTGTCCACAAGACTGCATTCAGAACACGATATGGGCACTACAAATTCTTAATGATACCATTCAGATTAATGAATGCTTTAGCAGTCTTTATGGATCAAATGAATAGGGTGTTTAAACCTTATCTAAATCAATTTTTGATTGTCTTTATTGATGATATTTTGATTTATTCAAAAGGCAAAGAGGAACTTGAATAACATTTGAGAATGGCTTGGCAGAAGCTTAGAAAAGAAAAGCTTTATGCAAAATTGAAGAAGTGTGACTTTTGGATGAATAGGATAGCGCTTTTAGACCATGTGATCTCAGGAGATGACATTGCTGTGGATCCCCATAAAATAGAAGCTGTAGTGAGTTAGCCTAGACTGAGTACAGTGATGGAAGTGAGAAGTTTCTTGGGATTATTTGGATATTATCAGAGGTTTGTTGAAGAATTTTCTCATATTGCTCTACCATTGACATAATTGACTCATAAAGGAATTCTATTTGAATGGGATGATCAGTGTGAAGCTACCTTTCAAGAATTAAAGAAACTGTTGGTAGAAGCACCGATACTTGCATGTCCATCAAGTCAGGATGGATTTATAATATACAATGATGCATCAAAAAAGGGATTAGGTTGTGTCTTGACATAGAACGAAAATGTTATAGCTTATATCTCATTACAATTGTGCCCTCGTGAGCACAACTATCCAACCCATTATTTGGAATTGGTAGCAGTATTGTTTGCTTTAAAAATATGGTAACATTATTTGTATGGAGGGAAATATGAAGTATACACTGATCACAAAAGTCTGAAATACATCTTTACTCAGAAAGAATTGAATATGAGGCAGTGGCGATGGCTTGAATTACTTGAATACTATGATTTGAATATTCATTATCATCCTAAAAAAGCAAATGTGGTAGCTGATGCGTTAAGCAGAAAATCTGGGGTAGTTTAGCCATCTTACTTACATAAAAAGATAGAATTATTTGAGGAACTAAGGAAATTAGATGTGCAAGTTGGAATTAAGGGAATAGCAGCTCAAATGTGTCAACCAAGTATTCAGGTGAATTAAAATTGAAGAATTTCAGAAATTGAAATTGCGAATATAATAAAATGAGATACTAGATTTCTTCATTAGTGCAGACCATCTTATGAGATACAGGAATCAATTGGTACTTCCTAAGGAATCTGTAGTAATATAGAAAGTGCTAGAAGAAGCACATTATTCTCCATATATCATCCATCCTGGTGGTAATAAAATGTATCATGATTTGAAATCTCAATACTGGTGAAAAGGTATGACAAATGATATCGCCAGATATATGGCTAGATGTCTAGTATGCTGAAAAGTGAGGGCAGAGCACCAAAGACCAGGTGGATTATTACAGCCTATTAAGATACCTGAATGGAAATGGATAGATATAACAATAGATTTTGTTATTGGTTTATCAAAAATAGCTATAGAATTTGACAGTATATGGGTCATTGTTGATAGATTAACTAAATCTGCCCATTTTATATCTGTCAAGACTACATTTACTGCTGAAAAGTATGCTTGGATCTATCAAAAAGAGATTGTGTGATTACATGGTGCACCTAAAGTGATCATTTCAGATAGAGGTTCAGTGTTTACTTCTAAGGTTTGAAAAGCACTACATAAAGCTATTGGGACACAGTTAGACTTTAGTAGTACTTATCACCCAAGACAGATGGGCAAATAGACTGGGTGAATCAGTAGTTAGAAGACATGCTTAGAACATGCGTATTAGAATAGGGCAAAGCTTGGAGTCAATACTTATCATTAATTGAATTTGCCTATAATAACAATTATCATTCTAGCATCCAGATGGCTCCTTTTGAGGCATTAGACCGAAGTGGGTGAAACCACTGTTATAGAATGACAGATGATTACTAATATAGTTGAAAAAGTAGCTCAAATTTAGGAAAAGATTCTTATTACTCAGTCACATAAGAAAAGTTATGCAGATGTACGAAGATGTGACTTGGAATTTTAGGTGGGAGATAAAGTATTCGTGAAAATTTCTCCAATGAAATGGGTAACATGATTCAGCATGAAAGGTAAATTAAGTCCCAGATATATTGGTCCTTATGAAATTTTAGAGTGAATTGGTAAAGTGGCGTATCGTATTGCCTTACCCCCATTATTGAGTGGAATTCACAATGTTTTCCATGTGTCATCTCTAAGAAGATATGAACCTGATCCTTCCCATATATTGATACCCATAGAAATCCAAATCAAGGAAAATTTACAATATGTTGAGCAACCAATTCAAATATTGGATACTAAAGAGAAACAATTGAGAAACAAGACTATTCGAATAGTGAAAGTACAATGGGATCACTACTCAAAAGAAGAAGCAACTTGGGAACTAGAAGAGTTGATGAAAATAAAATATCCCTACTTGTTTGTTTAAGTTACGAGGATGAAACTTTTTATAACTAGAGTGGAATGTGAGGCCTGAAAATTTTGTAGCAAGCAGATTTGTATACAACCAGAGATTGATACTATATGCACAAGAATTTAGGGTTAGAAGTAGAAAAGTAGGATGAGCATGATCAATGAATTGAGTATTATGATGGATGGAAAGAATTTTAGTGATTAAAAAGGTCAGAAAGTAAGATAGGTGGGCCACATGTACTCTTGTCTATGTGCACTATTAGAGTACCATGGGGGGTGGAGCTTAAAATGCACCGCCAGCCCCAATTCTCAGCAATTTTCGGCAAGCCCTCTTTCCTTTCCTTCCCAAGCTCCATAAAAGTTCAGAACTTAAGGAATTTGATGCCAAACTGCTTGGAAATCGACGACAGCTGATCTAACAACTCTCCGACATCTAGAGAATGCTGATCTTAGTGGATTTGGGACTATAGGATTGAAGGAAAATTTGGTTTTTACTCCATAGCTCAGATTTGGGAATTCCAATCAGAGGAAATCAATCGGTAAGTGATTTCTAGTACTAATTTCCCATTTTGGTTAAATAGATTTCTTTAATTTATCTTAAGGAATTAATTTGGGGATTAGAAGGTTGGGAAATGCAGAAACATTTGACCTAAGTAGTGAAATGAGTACTTGGAATGTGAATTTGATATAACTTTAGTTGAATTATGTATATAAGTAGTTTTAGAAAGAAAAATTAACTGAATAATAGTTGCAACTATGAAAAATGAAAGTTGCATACTTGGTGTTTGAAAAAAAATGCTATTAAGAAGATTTGACATGATTAACTTGTGATAATGATTACATTATCACCTCCTTAATGAGAGTTACATGAGTAATGAAGAAATCCTACATAGGGAAGGGATTCGGTTAGACTATGATAGTGAATTGTAGTAGTTGGGTTTTATAAGTAGTTAAGCTTATTTGAATTTTAAAGGAACTTGTGATTTGAGTGTAGGAATTCACTTGCAAAGAAAATTTTGAAAATACAAAGCATACATAGGAAGAAGGGTTTATTGGTTATGTAAGAAGGTTACTTGTATAAATTTGTATGTATTAATGTTTTGAATGTTAGTTTATGAATTCTGGGCATTTGGTTTGAATTTGGATAAGTGGTGTTATATGATATCTTTGTACTCTTGAAAATGATTAGCATAGTATGAGAATTATGTGGATAATAGGTTATAGATAAGAATATAAATATAGTACAAGGACGTATAATAATGTGGCATGCTCATATGAGTTAAGTAGGCTTAGAAGAATATGAAAATTCCACTTGGTGAATATGTGAAAGATTTAAGAGCTTTTATGTATGTAGATGAGATGTAATCAAGCACAAATCAAGCCTAAAAAAGAGTGAACTATAGCAATCAGTAGCGTAAAATAAGATTGAATGAAGTAAGCTAAAGGAGGAAAGAAATTAGGCTAAGAGATGAAGGGTAGCCACTCGGCCCCGCCGGTGTCCAATCTGGCCCCACCGGTGTTGGTACGTTGATGGAAAATATAATTTTTTTAGTTAATTTTATTATTGTATATTAGCTACCTTATTAATTAAGTGTATTTAATTTATTTGTATTATTTGAATGTATGTTTTAGGAAAAGATTTTAAGAAAAAACAAGAAATAAGATGCTATGTTAAAGAATGACATAAGAATAAATTATTTGGGATTAGTAAAATAATTTGATATGCATTATAGAGCATTCAATTATTGAAGATTTTGTATTCTAATTGAGTTAAAAGTCAATTGAAAAGATGTGTACGAAGTAGGTAAGTGGGATGTTTACCAAAAGGTTTATTATATGAAATTGGGTTCAATTGCCTACGGGAAGGTTCTTTGGTTATTCAGCCCATGAATGGGCTTTATTTGATATTACCACCTTAATGGTTAAGAGGCTAGCCTATTAGATGTGCAACTCCTCTAATTACTTAGTGAGTGTAAAAGGAGAACTTACTACCTTTGAAATACAGTGAGGGCGAGACACCACGATTATTAGTCAAGAGTCTCATAACATTCACCAATAGGATTGTTGGGAAGGACTGGTTCACACCGAATTTGTAAGAAAGTTGAGTCCAATTATTTGTGGTTGTGTCCACTTGGAATGTGTTGAATATACTATCTTAAATAGCTTGATTTTGATGATGAATATTCTTAACCAAGTATGTTTTGATGATGAACAAAGACATGAGTGAAACATTAAGGTACTAACAATTCATTCTTAAGCATTTTGTAGAAATGTTTCCAAACTTAACTTAAGAATAATCTTTATGATGATCAAAGGAAGAAACCAAGTAAATTCTCATGAAAATTAAGTATATAAATTACATATATCTTAAAAAAAGAAAACAAAAATTTTTAAGTCTTCAGGGAAAGCTTTTGGAGTCGTCATAGTATATTTTGGAGTTATCAAGACATGCTAATGGCTCAAATTATAATACCTTGCAAGTGCACGATTGTATAGCAATACAATGTGCGTGAGCAAGGATCATCCCATAGAGAATGGCAAACTATATTAATTAAATTAAGTTACTAGCTAAAACTAACTTTGAAAAGATGGATTATTGGTTTGAGCTAATAAGAACAACAAACTAAAGAAATAATTAGAAATCTAGGGTTATAAAATAATATAGGATGAATCTCAAGTGGCAAAGGTCTAGGATTTAGATTTTACTACTTAATGACTTCCCTTGCTATTTGGATATTGGATTAAATGCTTGCTTTTGTTTCATTCTTTCTATGATATGATTATTATCGTTGGGTGTGTAGGTTTAAATTAAGTGCTTCCACTAATTCCAATTACCTATGGTGTGTAGTATAATTGAGGTTAAAACCCATTACAATCAAGAATTATGAATGAAGTAATGGTTGTGTGTTAGGTGTGTGCCGTAACCTTTTGCTCTTCCTATTCAAGAAAGCTCATGGTTATACATTAGGTGTACACCTTAACCATGCATAGAAAATCAATAAGATTTATGAAACTGGTGATCAAGCAATCACATAAATCAAAAGATTAAAATAAAACCCAAGAATAAAAACATAGACTTACATTAAATAATAAATAATCTAAATAACAAGGTTTATCAAAAAGGGCTACATCTTCACCCTAGAAAGAAGTAATTAGTTTATGAAGAAAATAAAAGATACACCCTTCATGAAGAACATCATACTGCAATTAGCCTTCTTGAATCGCCTTTGCTCCTCTTGAATCTCCTTCTCTTCTCTTCTCAAAATCCTCAGAGTAGCCTCCAAGAAAAACCCTAGACTCCTCACTAAAGGACTCCCAAAACTACTAAAAAGAGGGCTTAAAAATGCAGCTTTTTTGTATAATAAAATAATATTAAAAAAATATTTAATTTGTAATTTGATTAGCCGCTGGCACTAGCAGCGCCAACATTCTGATCACTCTACTCCCTTGCTGCTTCAGCTCTACTCCTTTGCTATTTTGTTCACCTTCTATCACTACTTTGTTGCTCTATATTTTCTTTCTTTCTCTCCTTGTCTATACTCTTCTAATAACTTAAACACATAATAAAAACATGTGAAATTAGCATCAAACTACTTAAAGATTACATGAAATTAAGCTTGAAAATACAAAATATAAGTAATTGAAATTCACTCATCAAATACCCCCCAAACTTAAATCCTTGCTTGTCCTTAAGCAAAATTAGCAATTAGACTAGAGAAACAATTAGAATAGCCTCTCTCAAATAATCAAATACAAGCCAGACAAATCACACAAGTGCACATAATTCAGAATTTAGTCAAAACACTTCCAAAATAATTACATGAAACTCATACTTCATCAATCCTATCATGAAGTGAAAATTATGGATGTGTGTGCTCTGTCACTCGCATGCTCCATGCATACTTGTCAACTTAGAATATGTGAACTAATAATTTTAATGATTTTCAAAAGACACATCATAAGCTTGCTTTTCATAATCCCTCTCCACTAAACTAGACAACTCTTATTCACTTGGATCAATAGGTCTTAGCTAAGTTTGTAATGGGGCTTTTGGTTTAGCTAACAAAGAAAGGAACCAAAGATAAACAAAATAAGAGACATAATAAACTTACACAAGATGGTTCACTCTCTTAACTTTTGTTGGGATTTTCTCTATTTTTCCTTAATTCTGAGCTATATTACTATCACCACCCTAAACTTATTTTCTTTTTAATTCCTGGGATGTGATCCCCCCATTCCAACTATAATTCTTTACTTCACTTATTTTTCTTTTATCCCTTGTTTTCTTTCTCTATCATGGCATACTCAATTTTTCACACCCCCAAACTTATCTTCTTTTGCATTATTCTTACCTATCAACAACCATAAGCATAAAATATGTCTCTTAATAGGTAACACATGGTTTTCAGGTGAAATAGGTTTGGATAATGAGGCTAAATAAGAACATTTGAATGGTGGTTTTTCACATACCTTGCACATGCCATTCTTTCATAAAGTTCAATGAGGACGCTAGTGACATGAGTATACTAGGTTAGCTTGAAAGGCTTGAACTGATCAAGGAATGCCTAAATCACTTCTAAGTAAACATGTTGTCTAAGATTTTGCCTTGAGGGATAAACAAGTTCTAACATGCATGTTGCAATCAAAATAAGTCAATGAATTCACAATATTATCAGCTAATTTGTATACACTTTGCATGATTATGACATAATGTGCATGAAACATTTCCATAGTCATAAGGAAGGAAGAATTTTGTACAAGAATCAATAGATCACAAGGAGTGCCTGTCTTTCTTCCAAAATTACATGCAATGGTAATAAAAAACTCAGGATGCTAGTGATTAATAAGAGAGAAATATCCTAATTAATTTCAACACATTGGCACCAAATTACTTTTGGAGGCAAATCCTGATAGTCATAATGTAAATCTCAGAACAACTAACTCAATAGACTCAAACTCAAATAAAACACTCCAAATAAAGTACTCTAGATAAAAGACAAAACCTAAATAAAACAAACAACTACTCCCCCACACTTGAAATAAACATTGTCCTCAATGTGAAAAATAAAACAATAGAAATGAGAACTTCCTTGAAACATGTTAGACTACTCATCAGAGGAGACATCTGACTGATTTTTATTAGTTGGCCGATGGAATGGTTGAAAAACCAGAGGAGTGGGAAAGACAACCGAGCCTGCATCTTGAAAGAAATTGTAGTTCTGAAACATAGACTGCATTGCCATAGCATGATCTGTTAGGAAGTTAATCTGCATTATTGTTTGTTACTACCAGTGCTCATTGGAACCTCGCATGTCTGAAATCTAGTCATGTAGACCAGCTAATGTGGGTGTACTACTCTGGGAATGTCTTGATCATCTCTGCTGGGAAGAGCTTAGGGCATTGGATGATGGCCCCATTCTTTGGCTTGAACCACTAGTCCTTTCCAATTGTTTCATAACTGCATCATCTATGAGGAGTGGTGGATGGAGTTCCTCTTGTGGTTTGACACAAACACCCGCCATAAGATAGTTGATAGATTAGGGATGGATGGCCAAGGCTGCTTGTCAACCTTCCGGTCAGAAAAGAAGTAATGGAACACTCTATCACCCTCCCCACGTCAATAGACAACCATGTCATGATAGCAAAATTTAGTAGAGCTCTTTCTTTGGTGACATCAAAACATGTTTAGAAGGCATCAATTTAGCAGAAATAAAATAATGCCATGCTCGGGGGAATGCTCTCAACTAACCTGATGGAAAGCTGATTACTTTTTCATATTGCATCTTCCGTCTGTTGCCCATCCTAGATAAACAATCGATGACTACATCAAAATCAGGACCTTGCTCAAGCCATGCAGTATAGTCATCCACTTCAATATCCTCCAACCTAAAATAGTGGTTGATAGAAGACCTATCATATGAAACCAGCTACCCTCTCACAAGAATTCTCCTCTTATTAGGATCCACCAAATATTGTGCTCTAGCATTGACATAGAATTCCCTCACCAATGAAATCACAGCTGGCTCAGGTTGAGCTACAAATCTCTGCCACTGCCATTGGGTGATGTTGTTCTAGATTTTATAGCATGTTGTGTCAATGCCTCTCTCACATATCCCTTCACAATTTACAGTGGTTGTAAGGTAGAGCTGTTCCACTTGGTAATTGAAAAATGTGGGCTCAAACTCTGCCCTCCGTCTCTTGGATGGTCTAGAGGGTGTAGTTCTTCATGTAGACATACTGACAAAACATGAAAACAAAGAACATTGGAAGCTCAATATGATCATTACTTAAAAGATAGCAAATCCCAAATCACACCAAAGCAATTCACTACTATACTAGAACCATACAAACAATCGAGCATACTCAAGTAAGCTTCTTCTCATTGCAACTTTCTCCTTAGCTATCACAACAAACACCTAGCACGCATCTCAGTCAACATAATTTTAAGGCATCTTTCATACATGACAACACTCTTATAAACAAATCATGAAGCATTAAGCATGGGAATTCAACAACTTAGGAGACAAACATTCCATTAAACACTAGGAGCTCAATTGGAACTTCACTACACAAGCCCTATTCATAGATGCTAAACCAAGCATATGCACATGCACAATGAGTTCAAAATAACCTTCATAGATCATACTCCAAATACTTTCAAGATATGGACAAATTCACTTCACAATCCCACAAACTTCACACCACTCTAAGCATATATATCCACACACATCATAGCACAATTTCCACTTTGAAAGTCAACATAACCTTCTCTCAAACATTTCATCGAACACCTAACAAGCAATTTAAAAAACCAATCTTTCCATCACAAAATTCCATCTTCTTTTCTTGAAAGTCACAAGAAAAGATTAAGAAAGGATTAATGAGGTATCAAAGAATGAATTTCGCCATTAAAATCAGCACACCCATCTCTCAAGCAGTCTATCAAATACTTCATGTGCAACATGAAAACCCACCTTTTCATCACATAAACCCATCTTCTTCCTTTGGAAATAACAAAAGATGATTAA
>JAYJMB010051457.1:10830-28996 GCA_036873735.1 Pouteria campechiana
AAATGTATATTTAAAACATTAACAAACAATTAAAACAACAGTAGTACATAATTAAAAGCTGGGATGATGATTGAAGCAAAAAGTTATATGTTACTTTGTTTAATTGGTACGTAAAGTGCACTAGACTTGTTTGGTTGGGTAAAAGTAAATGAAAATTTCATTTTTACAGGAAAATTTTATTCACAAAGGTTTGATGTGATATATATATTTATAATAACAATTCTATATTTTTTTATCATTGTTTATATTTTTAATCAATATTATATATGTATTATTAATTTTATTAATTTCATATAATCACATTCTTAATATTATTATTTATTTTTTAATTATTATTTTATATTTATTATAACTTTGTTATTTTTTTTATGACATCATTTTCATGACTGCTTTTACATTTCCATTTCCTTTTGTACAGCAACCAAACAGTTCACTCCTTAGGCTACCTTCTATTTTGCTGCCAAAAACAACCCTACTCAGCCCAGGATTAGGGCATGACTGGTACACCGGATTTGCTTCTTGAAATAAATGGAAACTATAATAATGAAAAAAAAAGATTATTATGAAAAGTATATCGAATCAACCATGTGAAATGCTTTTCCATGAAATTAGAATTCCAGTCTACCCATCCGTGGGGGATTTCTCGACCGTTGAGTGACCCATATCACGTTATGGGCCATGGAAGACTCTCACCGTCCACATCATCTGGATTTTCGATACCCCCGACGAAGGTTGGGCGAATTAAACGAACGCCGTCATAATGGCGGCCCCACAACAGTCTTTTACTGCAAGCGCTTTTACGACAGGTGTAGCAGATTCTCTGCCTCTGTATCTGCCGTTTTCTATTCTCGGCTCTGCGCGCAAAACAGAAAGCCTACTCCGGGCAGAGAGAGAGAGCGAGAGGGAGCGAGCGAGCGAGAGGGAGCGTGAGAGAGATGGCTGGAGAAGAGAAGCGGCATCAGATGATGCAGAACCTCTTCGGCGACCAATCGGAAGAGGAAGAAGAAGACGAAGAAGAAGAGCTCGACATCGGCCACGACGGTGTTCAGCAACCCCCTCATTACCATTCGGTAAAATCTGATTTACCCTCTTTCTCCGGAGGGAAATATTCTCAGTTAAATTGAAATTGAGGAAGAATTCCTATCTGGATATCCATGGCTTCCTCCATCTCTCCCTCTTTCCATCTGATAGGGATCCTACTATCTATTCCCATTGTATGAATCGGCGCCGCTGCTCCCTTTTTCATCCCATTGCATGAAAGCGAAAAATTATCTTTTCTTCTCGGGCTATCAGTCATCACCACCTTGCTTGTATCATGCATTGCTTAGATGCAAATGGAAAGGGTGTTGCAGTTAATCAGGATGAGATGCAGTGAGAAAACACGCCCTGTAGTTGTGATTGTCTTCCATTACTCTGCTGGTATAAGGCAGAGAGCTTAGGCGATGGCCGCTTTTTGTGTGGGTTATTGCGCTCGGTCGATGTGGGGATTTCATACCGATTAGAGAGCATGAATCGATGAACTTGTATTTACTTAACCGGAGAAAAATTTCGGGCTTTAGTTTTGGAAATTATGTTTGGTAGGATTTGCTGCACGTTGGGCAATCCATGGTGGGATGCTGGTGTATGAATGGTTTTTTGATCATGTTGGTGGGTTATGCACATGTCGGTATTGCGAAGGGAAGGCTCTAGTTCAATACCTTCTAATTTCTGCTGCCACTTTTTCTTGTTCTTCTTCCTTTTTTGATTGCTAGGGGAAATTTCTCTATGAACTTCCACTTCTGAATTTGTAGCCAAACTGATGTCGTATTGTTACTATTATTGTTTGTTATTATTATTTTCGTATGCCTTTGGTAATCTAAGATTTTATGACCAACACAATGCAAAGGCAATTAAAAAAAGAATTATTCAAGAGAAAGGATTTCCCAAGTGCTGGAAATAGAAAGGATTGGCATTCTCCTTGGTGCTGGGTGAGAAATAGGCTAGATGATTTTAATCCATCTCCCTAGCTGTCTCCTTCAATTTAAGGAGCTTGCTTTGAAGGTCCATATGGACAATGACTAATGAAGTTGCATTAGCTTGCAATTTTTCCTTCATCTCAGCCATTTTGTATGTTGCTTACCTTGATGGTCTCTATTTTCTATTCAGTCAATCCACCAGATTTCATGGTACAGTAAATTTATGCAAAGATTCCATCTCCCATCTATCTTTCAATAACAAAAAATGTCAGAAATATTAAATCATGTTTCCTTCATTTGTAAGTTTCCTTTTTGTTTTGGTTAATTGTCAAGGATGAAGGAGAAGGTGAGGTTGAGCTTGAGGGTGAGGGTGAAGTTGAGGGACAAGGTGAAGCAGAAGTGGAAAGTGAAATGGAACCGCATGACGAAGACCCTGATCAAGGAGAAAGTGAGGGTGAAAGGCCTGGAAGTTCACCAGAAAGAGAAATCAGCAGCCATAGGCAAGAAAGTGAAGAGAAGGAAGTTGACAGTGAAGAGCAAGAGTATGGCCAAAGGGTGGTAACAAGTCGTAGACGGGAAATAGTTGATAGTGAATCGGAGAGATCTGAGGAGAACAATTATGCTGGCAATGAAGATGAAGAGGTTGATCAGGCCAGGCAAAGGTAATTCATTCCCTTTGTTTCTTTGTCACCCAAAAATGCCTGTAGAAATATCTCCTTGAGGATGGTCATGTTGAATGTCTTGCATATGACCTGTGCATCTGTAGGGATTCATGGTTGCATGTCTATGTTTCCTGGGGTGATAATTTCTCTAAAACTCACATCGCTAAGTGTGTGACAATTTCTCTAAAACTCAGATGGCTTTCTTTGTCGCCCAAAAATGCCTGTAGAAATATTTCCTTGAGGTTGGTCATGTTGAATGTCTTGCATATGACCTGTGCATCTCTTGGGATTCATGGTTGCATGTCTATGTTTGCTGGGGTGACAATTTGCTGTTGTCCATTCTTCATTTATTGATGGCTATGATTCATTATTTTGCATTGTGTTTCGGTAGGATTGCTGTCGTCAGTCTTTTTTGCAGGGTAATATATGATGTCGGCATGCATTTTGCTTGCATGTGGCTGAACTTTTGGTGATTATTATTGCTAATATATTGGGTAATGGTGAACTGGGGAATCTGTAAACTATATAGAAACTTCATATTTGCCTAGTTAAATGTGGGTGATGGTTGCTTCACTTTTCCGTATTACAATTTCATTTGCAGGGTAGTGTGGTGTATACATGATGGTGCAGAGATTGACGTTTTAGATTACTAGAAGCTTGCTGGCTCTTTAGCAGCTTTTGTTTGTCCAATAAGTGCTGTCTTTTTGATTGGGCATCTAAACTACTTAAACTGGCTTTAAAAAATTTTCTATCTCAGAATATCATCGTTCCGTTTCATTGAATTTCGTCTGATTATAACAAAGCATTATTTCTATGGGATTTGTTAGCAAATAAAAGTGTTTGCATTATCAGGGTATTTCATCATTGGATTCTTGTGCAGACATCTCTTGGTGTATTGACATGAGTGAAAAATTCTCATCTGCTTCAGGTCACCAGATGAGCAGAGAGATCATGAAGATGTTTCACAATCTGCACCAGAGATCCGTGATGTGTTTGGTGATTCTGATGAGGATGAGCCAGCAGAGTATGCAGGACAGAATAACCTGGAACAAAATTCACATGTGCGTGCAATATTATTTTTGGCATTGTTTCTGATCCCATGCTTATTACATTGAATAATAAAACTGAGTAATGGGTTCTGATCTTTATTTCTGGGTTGAGGAATTTCTATTTGCAAATAATGCTGTCTGTTAGTTGGTTTAGAGGTCAGCCCTCTCATTTGTTTGATTGTCTGTCCTTCTACGACCTACATTGAAACACAAAGAACATCAACTATCTAACCAGTTTTTTTATGTCAAATCCATGCTAATATCAGCTTTGCATTTGAAAGCCAGTGGCCACTGGGTAGGATCATCCATTGTTTCTAAAACGTTGGACATTCCTGGAAAGGACCTCTTGGACAAGTTACCTGCACTCATTCTGTGGCATGATAGTTTCAGGACAAAAATGTTAATTCCTGCACATGCGTGCCAAGGCAAAACCTCATTGAAAACTGGAAACTGATTGTGCTTGTCAAAGATCTTTTGTACTTGTAAAATCGGCTCAGGGATGCAACCCATTGTGAGGTACGAAGTTATCTGGCATCATTTAAGAGAAAACCTGACACACTAACTTGTCAATGACTGCACCTTTTAGTAGTACTACGGTTGTATGATAGATTAGATATAGTTGGGATTTGGGAGCAGCTAGGGAATACCAAAAGTTTACAGTCCTTATATATATATATAATATTTTCCGAACCATTTAGATAGAGTGCATGCTCATTTATTTTAAAATGTGGGCTTTCATTGTCCTTATCAAACGTGTGTTAAGATACCCAGTATATTGATGCTTTCTGCCAGTTTGTGTTGCCTATTGGTTCATAACAGCTCTGCTTTGCTCCTTTATTTTTCTTTTTGTTTCTTGTTCATAAAATCTTTTTGTTTTTTGCTGAAGAAATCAAAAGGAAAAAGGAAAAGAAAAGAAGGTAGTTAAAAGGAGCCCTATTAGATGGAGAAATCTCATTGCATTATTGTCTTGCCCATTGGGTATAACCCAAAAAACAGGGTAGATTTGTATGTTGATGAAAGTTTATGGGCACTAAATATAAAAAGTAACCAAGATTTTATTGCAAATGATAAGTAGATGAATTAGAGTAGAGAGTGCCTGAGAATAAGAAAATAGTGAATGGTTCAGTGGCATCAATAGCCTCCCTAGGATAAAGGAAAAGGAAACAATCAGCTCTTTAATTATGAGGGATCCCTCATATTGATGAATCCGGGCTTCCTGGACCTGTAACGGATGGCTAGAAACAAACAAAGAATTTATCAGTAGTGTTTGCCATTGGAGTTCCTTCTTGGTATTATAAATGTTTACAAAAAAAGCTAGACACCATTAATTGTTGTCCTTGTAACTAGCCCACGGGGAATTGACAATGAAGTTAGAAATCATGATTTTTTGTCCTTTCTCCTCTGTATCTGTCATAATGTTTGATATGCAGTAAGCCATTCATTTTTCAAAACTGGAGTGTCCCTTTCATGTGTAGGCTTAGCTTAGATTTGGCTGTATTGCTGTTTCCTTTTAAATTTTAAACTTACAAAGAAGTCATGTGATTTTTCATGTATTAGAGATCACCAATAGAAGAGGAAGAAGGGAGCTATGAGAAAGACTTGCAACCAGAAGATTTAGTGCCTGATGAAGAGGGCCACTATGGATCAGAGGAGGAACACATTGAGCAGAAAATGAAGGAGAAACCAACTGGTCCTCCACTGGAAATGGAAATTCCCCTTCGTCCACCACCAGCTCAGCCAGACAAGGTGGGTTTTCTGTCTGTTCATCTTACCATACATTGTTCTCTTAGTCATATCTCTTGTTAAAATTATGTTGTGTTACTCCATGATATTATCTGTTGCCTTCATTGGTGTCAAGGCTTTTGCAACAGTTTGTGACACACTACTAGAATTCAAACAGCCTGTTAGGTCTTTCTCTGATTTCAGACCGTAAACCCCAATGTTCGTGCCCTTTCATACTGGATCCTTTTCCAGTTGTGGTGGTGTACGATGAGACCATCTCAATTTGCTTTCTGTTTCTCACACCTTTGATGTGCTTATTTTCTATGAAAATCTATTTTAACATCATTTCATTTCATTAACTGCATCTATGCTTGGCAAATTACAATAAGATTATTTGTGAACTCATTATTTATGTAGTTTAGTTTCTGATGGTTATTTTCTCCTGCAGATGAATATGATCAAAGTTTCTAACATCATGGGCATTGAACCAAAACCATTTGATCCCAAGACATACGTGGAAGAAGATGTTTTCGTGACAGATGAATCTGGAACAAAGAAGCGTATACGCTTAGAAGACAACATTGTCCGTTGGAGGCGTGTTCGTAATCGTGATGGCACAGTATCTGTAAGTAAAGATTTTTAGCCTTGCATTCTAAATAATAGCTCTTGTTTCTTCTTCTCCTTCTTTCATTCTTTCTTTCTTTCTTTCATCTTGCTCTTCATTAATCTGCCATCTTTAACTTATGAAAATGCAGTTTTAATTCTCAATATTGTAAGTATTGTTGCATTAATCAAGTTGGATGTTTTTAGGGGGTGCTATAACTGTTTGTGAGCTGTGACATTTTAAACCTAAGTGCTGTTTTTTGACTTTTTCATGTTTTGATATGCATTTTGTCCCTAGGTGATAGAGGCTGAAAAGTTTTATTTTGCAGTATGAAAGCAATGCACGGTTTGTGCGGTGGTCAGATGGCAGTTTACAATTGCTAATTGGAAATGAAGTTCTTGACATAAATGTTCAAGATGCAAACCATGATCAAGCACACCTTTTCCTTCGACATGGAAAGGTCGGCCGCTTTTGACTTCTTTTTTTTTTTTCCATTAAGGTTTGAGCATATCATTGCCTAAAAGAATCTACAGGCTGGACCAATTTTGAATCTTTTAAGCATTAATGTCTTTCTTCTTATTTTGGGGATTTGTTGAAGATGAATTCTATGTTTCAAAGTGAATTAAAAAATCCTGAAACTGACATGATTTGTAGTAAATGGGAAATTTTAAGGAGCAACTGCTCAGCAGATGGCCTGAACAAAAACTTGAAAAGAATTTCAAATGACAAACAAAAGACAGATGACTTATTTCATTTGTTAACAAGCCCATCTCCTCTGTACTCACCTTCTGGAGGAACCACACAAATTATATATTTTTATGTTTAGGTTCATGTATTCCATTTCCATCAACTAATCAGGGATGTTGGATTCTGATTTAGGGGATACTGCAATCACAAGGGAGAATTTTACGAAAAATGAGGTTCATGCCATCTTCACTATCATCAAAATCTCATCGTTTATTGACTGCTCTTGTTGATTCCCGGCATAAAAAGGTCTATAAGGTGAAGAATTGTGTAACTGATATTGATCCAGAAAGGGAGAAGGAACAGAAAGAAAAGGTATGCAAATTGCACAATCTTCTATTCATGTTCACAATCAACTAATTTTCCTTGAGCTTTCCATTTGCTTTGGCCTTACCTTGATCAAAAGCTATGTTAGTATTTGAAAAAAAGTAGCTTGGTCTATTGCTTCATTAGATGCTGTTTGCACAAAATTATCACGCAAAACTTTTTGAACATGGTTATCAGTACCAAAAAATTGTCTTATATTGATCCCTAAAAAAACTGATTTATCTGTATTGGTGAAGCACACATATCTGAATATGGAAATCAAATTTCCAAAAGGGTTAATAGAATCAATAATTCCTGGGTTTTTCAAAAATTAGTCTTTTGATTGCTCTTGATAAAGCCATTCTCATTTTCACTTGTGTTAAAATTCCTCCATACTTTTCTTTGCAACACATTTTGGCAGAATTTAAATTTCTATTTACTTGATAAAAATTGTGTCATTACAATTTGTCTGAGTAAATGCCTATACATATCTGAAATATGCTTGCAAAAGATATTTGCTTTTAGAGACTTCATTAGCAGACATTTCAAGATCAAAAGAAAATATTCTATTGCAGGCTGAAAGTCAAACAATCAGGGCCAACGAACTTCTTCAAAGAAAGAGAGAGAAAGTAAGCCGGAAGTACCCTCAGACAGTGGAGAGAGGACGCCAACTTTCTCCTGGTTTCTTGGAGGAAGCACTAGAGGAGGTTGACTTGACTTTTGTCCTCTTCTTTCTATTAAATGCCTGTTTGTGGTTGCTACTTGAAGTTCAAAGTTGCTTCTCTATAAAATAATTCTTTGAAATGGATTCTCCTTTCAATGTGACGTGACACTTTAACTATGTAACAATGTTACTTTTTCCTTATTATTATCTATATTTATAATCATTATCTCCCATCTTTTAATACCAAAATCTTATTTATTTTATCCTTATTTATTCTTTATCAATCCTCCCTTTCACATTATATCATTTCCTCTCTTTTTTTTTCCCACTTTTTCAAGATTCCTATTTTTCCTCCTTACCATCTCTTATCCCATTTCTTTGTAGGGCAACTACAATCAATGGTAAACATTCAGTTGTAAATCCATATACCACTTAGTGGGAAATCTAAGTATTCTATCAGGTGGTCTATACTGTAAAAGATGTTATGGTAATAGAATAAAAATGCATTTCTCTAAAATGAATGAAATGCAAATACCTCTTTGGAAAATAGGAGGTTATGCATATCTAACAAGTAGGAAAATTTTGAGAAATGTTTTTCTAAAAAATAGAAATGTCTCTCTAGACGACACCCCGACCCTGCCGCGCCCCTGGCCGGTATTTTACTGTTAACCAAACACAAAAGTGGATTCTAAAATGGTGTTTAAAAGTTCTTGCTTAAGGAAAGCCAATTAGGGACATATCTCATTTGCATTGAGTTAAAAATATCAACTCATGAAAATCATAATGGAAGGGAGAAACATTGGTAGAGCTTTTTCTTATTATTTTTTAAGATTGCATATTTTTTGTTTTTGTACTTTTTTGGCTGTCAAATTTTAGCTATCAAATCATGTGTTTCTGATCACCAACGTTGTCATATGGTGTTTTCCACCTAAGTGTGGTCAGCTATATGGATTCTACTGCAATATTCCTATTGATCTTGGGTTGTGTCCTTAGTAAGTCCAGGCATTTTCATATATTTATTAATGACCTCTAACTATGTTCTTTGCAGAATTTCTCTAGTTCTCTTATGGTCTTTTATCTTGATAATCCTAACTGGTGCAATTTCTTGTCTTTATTGTAGTGTATGTAACCAAACCACTTATGTACTTATCCTCATTTTATTATCTGTTGATTCTGCTTTTAGATGATCTCAAGTCACTTAATTTCTAATTTTACTCTTCTTATTTTACTGCTCATGCAGCTCATCCATGTGAGCATCTTTGTTTCAGTTACATTTATCTTGTGTATGCATTGTTCTTTTATTGCCCAACATTCTTCCTCATAAAGCATAACTGGTTTTATAGCTGTCTTATGAAAATTTTCTTTTAATTTGATTGGAACTTTGTGAGGAAAAAAAATCTTAAATCACAACACCATTTTTTCACCTGGCTTGAATTTTCTGCACAATCTCTTCATCAGTTTCACCACTTTCCTGAACTATTGATCCTATATATCTCTAAGGTGGTCATTTTTGGTGCCACTTATCATGCAATCTTAACAAGCTACTTAGTTATTTGTTAAAGTTGCATTATATATGTGATTAATTCTAAAACTCTTAGATTCAAAAGCATCTTGCTATTTTATCTAGTTTAAAATTTACGCTTTCTTGTCTCGTCTATCAGAGATTCAGAATTAAAACTTCATCATCGGTAAATAATATGCACCAAGTTGCCTCTTACTGTAAATGTTTGGTAAGCTCATCCATGATTAAAGCAAACCGACAAGGGTTTAAAGCTAAACATTTTGCATTTTCTTCTTAAACCAATTTACAGCTCTCTTTCTCTTGCACTTTCGAACCTCAACTCTTATGCTATTTGGACTTAATAGATTTTCCAGTTCTTATCTATCTTAGGACCTATAACATTTTTTGTTTTAATGTGATTTAAAATTTGCATCCTATTTTTTTACTAATGTTTTTTTTCTGGGTTTTAACAAGGAAAAAAAAAAAGAAAACTGAAAAAGTGAAAATAGAAAGAAAGTTTCTATTGTTGTTTTCAGCTTTATATTTTCCGTAATATATATGCATTTATTTGTACTGGTCATTCCCTGATCTGAGGATATTATTGATACTTCTATTGACTGATAATTTTAAGCTGTTTCTGCCATTTTCTTTATACTTCAACCATCTGAAACAAATTTTCTGCCCTTTCGTTTGCCCAACTGGTGTGTACATTGGTATTCAACCATGGTCACAGGTAGCAGGCAGATGGATGTTGGATGAAGTGCTGAAGCATGTTGATGTGTGGCTGTTTTCTAGAAAATTTTTCTGATTTTTGCTGATTTCTTTTTGGCCTTCTATTGATTCTTTCAGAGTTATTTTTTGGATATTAGTTGTTCCCTGATTCCTATTTCAAATTTTTTTGTTTAGTGGGCATTTGGATTCATAAGAGGTTGGTCTTTTATTCTGTTACTGGAATATGGAAAATCTTGCCATCTTGACCATGATTCATCATAAACTTATCTTGCTAAAACAGAATCAAGGGATTGCATTACTAACTCATACTTGAGCAATTCCTAAATAGCCAACTTGCCTGATTGTTTGACTGCAGAATGTTTGACTTTATTAGTTCTGCTTGGAATGAGGTAAAAGAGATGGAAAAAGTAGGATCTGTGATAGAGTTCTAGAAGAGGAAAGATAATGTCACTGAGATAGGAATGATGTTAGTTATAAATTGGATAAAAACAAAATAGCTAAGCATTTTTGTAATAAATTAGGTAATGATTTAAAAATGTTATGCTGCTGTTTTGGGTGGGTAAATGTCACATCAAAATAAAGGTTATTTGCAAATATACTCATACTGTTAGACATTTATTGCAAATATACCTCATTTGTTTTAAAAATAACAAATATACCCATATTATTTAACAAATATTGCAAATATACCCATGCCGTCAGAGTTCTGTCTCAGTCCATTTAAAAATTTTTAAATTTTTAAAATGCTCTCATCTTCTTCCCCCAAATTACAAGCAGTCAAGCATACCCACAACCCATTCTCGTTGCTGCCACCATGCAGCTGGTATTTTTTTTGGATACCGGTGCTGGCTGCATGGTGGCAGTGATGGGGATGGGTTGTGGGCATGCTTGTAATTTTGGAGAAGAAGATGAGAGCATTTTGAAAAAAATTTAAACAGATTAAGAGAAAATCCTAACCGTGTAGGTATATTTGCAATATATGTTAAATAATGTGGGTATATTTGTTAATTTTCAAACAAAGGAGGTATATTTACAATATATGTCAAACGTTGTGGTTCTATTTGCAAGTGACCCTCGAAATAAATTTGGGGCTACACTCTTTTTACATTACTTGTGTTTTCATGGTGCTTTTCCTGTTAACAGAACACAGCCAGCATTTGGCTACAACAAAACAATGCCTAGATCCCATACATTCGAGCCTCTTCTTGTCTCTTGCTGAATCTTCACCCAGTCATGTCTAATCCACTGAGTTAACTGCTGCAGCGCCCATCAGAATTGAGTTGATCATATGATTCCATCTGGAATTGACTGTTTACAAAAGCTAGAAACAGATGCAGAGGGGAAAGAGGAAGACAAAGGGAGAATCCTTGGCCTAATTCAGGAGTCTTTTTTCTTTGTTTGTAGGATGATGAGCCTGATGATTATTATAGCTCTCGTCGTTCAGCAGCTCGCCACCGTTTTGAGGAAGATTTGGAAGTTGAAGCTCAGGCGGAGAAACGGATAATCAATGCTAAGAGGGTTTGTTGGATGTCAATTTATGGTTTTCGTTTCTTCTTTTATCAGTAGCTTTTGCCCATGTATGGATATGCTTTTGCCTGATTCAGTTTCCAAAAGATGTGCCACGCAAATCATCATTGCCACCTGTACGCCCATCTCGACGGCCAGTGGAAGAGCCCTCTGAGAGCGAGGCAGAGGAATCTGAATATGAATCTGATGGTGATGAAGAACACTCCCCAGTGCACAGAAGGTCAGAGGAGCCAGAGCATGAAGATGATGAGGATGAACATGAGGTAGAGGAAACTGGAGCAAATGAAGCATCTGAAGAAGATGAACCTGAGGTACGAAAGTGGTTACCACTTCTAGCATCTATTTCGTCTGGTAAAAGTTAAGTTGTTGTGTCACATTTGGATTGAAAACAATATGTATTTGGCTATTTGATGCTGATATCATTAGAATATCCATCTGAAGGACCTGTTTTAGATTGCCTTTGGTTCAAACTAGCCCTTACAATTGTTACAGACAACAACAATCTTGTGATGCCATTTCTTTTCTTTTTTCTTCATTTTTATTTTGGAGAAATCTTTAACTATCCATTTTGTGAGTGGCAGTTCAGGTTTGGATTTTCTTATTGGCTTTTTTTTTATAGTTTGTTTTGGAAAGCGATCCACACTGTGGGCTATAAGAATGATCATATTAGCCACATTCCCTGTAAACAAACCTCATTATGGTGCAAATCAAGTGTGAGATATTCTCCATTTTCTGTAATTCTTTTTCATGTGACTATTTAAATACGTGCATGTCAACAGACTGACAGGGACAATTTGCCTCATCTGGATAGTAGGAATCAGATGATCAACCTGAGTTATGCAGTTTCTTGTTTTTTATTTACACGTAACGGCCTATGGTTTGGTGTTCTATTCTAGCTGCCATCACTCAACCCTTCTTAAAGAATGCTGCCACTGTCCTATGCAGCAAATTGTGTTTGTCCTATGCAGGAGATCTGAACCTTTATAATATGGGTGTCGTCAAGGAATGGCGTTTTTCCATTAAGGTCCTGCCTTTTTTATGGGATTCTTTAGAGGATTATGATTCAATGAGGATTTTTGCACTGAAGTCTCGGAGTAAATGGTTTGTTTGAGGATTCCATTTAGGAATGGGGGAAAGAGGTTACAAAAAAAAGAATAAGGAAAAGTGGAGGAAAAGAGAGGGTATGATGTGATATAATGGGGGTAATGATTATACATAAGGTGAATATAGACAAAATACGTAAGCTTTTTGTATGAAAGATGGAGAATGATAATTGAAAATTTAAGTAATGATGAGGAGAAGTAAGGTTATTATGTAGTTAAGATGTCAAATTACATAAAAAAAGTTGGAAAAAATGCGTGAAAAACGTTTCCACCACTTTTCCGCATTCCCAAATGGAGTAATAAGTTAAACGTAAATCATTCATAGACCTTGTAACTACCTACTACGCCAAGAATCATAATTGAATACCAATTGGGGACATAGGTGGGCTGTAGCACTCCAAACATTTAATAGTAGATTATCATTCATTTAGAGATGTTGGTTTATTTGTGGAACTTATGAGATGAGATTTAAACATCCATCCATACAAAATTTTTCTTATACTTAAATAAGTAATTCTACAAAACTTTAAACTGTTCGGGAGCTTAGTTAAGCCTTTCAAATGTTCTTAGATATTTGACGCATGTTTTGATTCTTTCAAATGATATGGATTACCTAAATTTCCAATTAGCACCATTTTTTAAAAATATTGGTCAAATAAGGGCTGGTAAGTTTAATGAATAATTTGGATTTAATTTGTACATAAGGGTTTCTTTTTGAGATTTTCTAAGGCCCTTGGCTTTCAATTGGTTTCTTTAAAGGCCTTATGGTTGTTCAAATATATGTTCTTAGCCACAATTTGGTAATTGTGATTTAAGTGATATTCTATGTATGTAATTGCACATTTTGATTGAAGTGATATCCTATATTACATTTGTGTCTAATAGCAGAATTTGGTAGCTTAACATGACATAAATGGAGGAATCGATCATCACCATCAGGGAAAATGCCATTTGATTTCCTTGTTTGTAGTTTTCAAACTAAAACTTAAAAATTGCATTGATTTTTACTCTATCCCATTTACGTTCAATGCTTTGAAGGGGATTTTCTTTTCTACCACGTTTTCAATTCATATTGTAACATCAAAGGAAATGAATACCTCTAATTCTAAAATCATTTTCCTGCCAAAAAATTATAATATTTTTCTCCGTGGCCAGTACACTTTTTTACTATCATGACCAATTCGCAAGTATAACAAGATGGAGTAAAATGCCTAATTAAGTGATTGCATTAGACTACATAGGGAACAAAACAATATTACTTAAATTGATGCAAGCCTGAAATCCCATTATTATTGGTTATTATTCCTTTAAATTGCCCAACCCTGGTAAAAGAAAATCTAAAATTATTTATCTTGAATTTATTATTCTTTTTATAACACCTACCTTCCAGTCCTCTGTCGCTTGAGCCACTGACGCATGAATGTTAACTTGATCGGTCTTGATCCAGCTCTCAGACCGTATGTTTTATTCTATTGGTAGGTGTCATGTATGCAGAGCCTAGCACTCCAATATGGTATCTGCTTCATCATTTTTGCCAGTTATGACTAGAATTTTGAAAGTAAACCAAGTACATTTGAGAACTGCTGAGTCATGGTAATACAATTGTGCTTTGAACCTATTCAACATGCCAGGCTATTATGAAAATTGAATGCTTGACAAATCTAACTATTTGTCATCATTTGCACAAATGTGAAACCCGAACTAATGCAGGATCAATGAATACTTTATGATGCAATGGTCTAGACCAATATCCCTGTGATTCACCTGTTGAAATAATGCACAGCTGATGGATTCTACTATAGCAAATGGCTTGGATTTAATGTGGAGCCCACCTGAATTAGCATAGACTTCAATTTAGAATGCGATGGTACCAGGCATTCGCGACGGAAAAAAAAAATGGTGGGCAATCTCTCCCTCAGCTTGGGGGTTAAAATTGTCATTTCATTCATTCATTACATTTCTAGCCATGCTGGGCGGTCTCAATTAATGAGATATGTTCTTGACTACATTTGATAAAGGAAGGCCCTTATTTGGAAAATTTGAAAAGAGAGGCTGTTCCATGGAACAGAATGACAATGTAGATCCTTGCATGGTAAAATCACTTAAAAGAATGAATATGATGGAGCATGCATGCACACTCCGCCGGGCAGTATAGTTTCTGTTTTCAGTAATGTGATGAATCTTTCTCAACATCAATGCATTATAGTATGTGAGTCTGCATTTGACATGTATGGATCGAACCATGCTTCTGCATGTAAGCAACTGGGCAAGGAGATCTTGTGTGTATGTGCACACATGCATGCATGTCTTCATGAGCATCCACTCGCACGTGTTTTATTCTGTTTCTTTTGATATGCTGCAGGAGCCAAGGCGGAGGAACAAGGAATCAGGGCGAAGTCTCAAGCGAAAGGAGATTGAATCTGATCCTGATTCTCCACCTAGAAAACCAGTAGGTCATCGCAGAATGGCAGTTGTCTATGACAGTGACGAGGATTGAAAGAGCAGCTGCCCTGATCATAAGATTGGTAAATACCCTAAGATTCTTTGTAACATGCATAACGGAATTCATTGCTAATAATGAGTTGCTTGAAACAGCTTTTGTGCATCTGTGTCAGACTTGCATTCACATCCAAGCATGCATTGTTTGTTTCTTCTTATTTATCTGCCAAATATCCGTAGATCCACAGCTCATGCCCATGTACTAGTCACAGATAAACTTTCCATGCTTCTTAGATATCTTAGTTAATGAGCTCTCTTATTTCCAAGAGGATGTAAATATCTTATTTGTTTGATGGTTGTGCATGTCCTATTTCCCCAAAATCACCAAGTACAGTCAAATGGTTGTAATTGCCTGGCATGGTCCATTTGGTTATTGTCAGCACAGAAGGGAAGGGGAGAAAAATGCCATCATTACAATTGAAAAGGCAAAGTATTGCACTTTCATTACGGTTATTATTGTCATTTGCAGGAGTTGTGGTTTGTGCCCATTAGGTTTATTTAAATCTCTCTCTAATCATCCTTTCAATTAAACAACCAAATGCCCTCACCTCTGTATGTCAGTGTCATTTTAGGAGTCAAGCTTGTTATCCGTGTTTTTCCTTTGCTTGGTAAATATTTTATATGGATTAAGGCTTGCTCTTGAATTCTGCACCTCTAACATTCACACCCTTGGCATCAATTGTTGCAGCTTATGTAAGTACATGCTTAATTAGTTGGGCCATCATGTCACCTAATTGGGTGCCCATGGTATATGCTAAAAAAGTGGGTGTTCCATGGCATGCTCATTTAACTGAATTTCCATTTTTTACCTTTCTTGTTCTACGTTTGAATGATACTTGAGACACATATGCATGTCAAAGTTTCAAAGTTTATGCCCAGGTCTCATGATGCCTCAGCTGAGTCTGTTTTTAAGGGGCCTGTTTGGTTTGGTGTATTTGAAAAGTAAATGAAAATGGTTCACTTTGTCCCTTCCATTTTCTTTTATACCATTTTACTCATTCCATGTTGGAATGAGGAAAAGAGGTGGGAAAAAAGTGAATATGAAAAAGTGAGGAAAAAAGAGGAAGTGTTGTGATATGATAGGGAGTAATGACTAGAAGTAAAGTGAAAAAAAAAATAAAAGAAGTAGGTTTTTTGTATTAAAAGATAAGAAATAATGATTGGAAATGTAGGCAATAGTGGGGAAAAGTAGGGTTTTCATATAGCTAAGATGTTAAATTATATTAAAAGGTGTATAAGGTGTGGAAAACATGGGTGGAAAAGGGTGGAAAAAGTAAACAAGTTATTCTCTCTCTAGTTGACTCTATATATTCCAGGGTCAATCTTATCTTTTCCAACACAGAGCTATCTTTTTTTATCAAAGCATATTTTTTCCACAATTATCAAGCTATTATCTTTGTTCTTGAGTTGCTATTCTATTACCTGGTTACATAACTATCCTCCTGTCCAAATCATTGGACCTTCTATTTCCATTTTCTTTCAATTTTCTCCTCAAATAGGCCAAACTAAATAGCCCCTGAGACTGACCCTCTTAAGTACATGTGTTAAATAGGTGAGCCTGCCAAACGAAAAAAAGGTGACAAACGTTCTCAGTGAGTAAATGGATCTTCAAATGTCACCATGCTTTCTGTCAAAATCTGCCACATCTTATTTGCATCTGCTAGAGTATGATTGCTGCATGCATTACTAGGGAATTTATCTCATGCGCACCAACTAGGTCCTTTTCTCTTTTGTATAACCAGATTATTTCCCATGTATGGCAAAGGCCATCCTGTGACTAATTCATGTTGACAATGCAAACAACGTTGACAGAGCAATGACAGTAACCGTTATTCATATAATGAGTTCCTTCATAGAAGATGCTAGTAATCCTTTTTCTTCCCCCCCCTTTTGGCAGGACTTGATGCGAGAGAATCTGGATGTGCTGTTTCAAGCATGCTTATGGTCATTGCCAGCCATATCAAACCCAGTTACCAACCATGCGGCGTCTTATTCCAAACATATGTACCAAATGGTACAGTAATTGTTTCCTGCTTTAGGCCTGCTTTTCTTGTTACTCTAGATTATAGGATTGCTCAGATCTCTTGAGATTTCCAAAGATCTGTAGCATCTGGACCTCATAAAAGATTTTATTTGTTTTCAACTGAGCTATTATGACCCAAGAATTGATCTCATTAAATATGGTGTGTTAACTTTATATGCCATGTTTGTATCTGCCTATTATGTCACTTTGCTGGAGCATTTGGGTGGGCGTGGTGCTGCACTGCCATGCAGGTCTTCCAGGACAAATGAGAAGATCCTTTGGTCATGGTCATGGTCATGTTAATGGGCTATGGTTTAATCAGCAGAGGCTTGACCAGTTGGTTCTTATCATCCCTACTGTGTATCGTGTATGGAAATAAGGTGCCCGCATGTAGGGGTTCAACTTGGGTTGGGTCAACCTGAACCAAAAACATCCTGTCCCAAATTTCAGGTGAGTTGAGACTCCTTTCTTGGCTGCCAAGGTTGTGTTGGGGTACTTTTTCAACCCAATTTAGAAATTGGGCTTGGGTTGGGAATAATTAACCCATCATGGATGTGGGAGGTTAAGCCAGTCCATCATCATGGGGTTGCAATCTAGGCTTTGGAGTCAACTATTTAGATGGCTGGAAATAAAATTTAACTACACATAACTACCTTAATAATTCTAATTTGTTTTTTCATTACATATTTTTTTTTATGAAATTCTGTTTATATTGTCTTTATTCATTTTATCACTGATTCACTGATATCATTTTTTATATTGCTGACATTATTTTTTCCCCCATTTCTTGTCCTCATCCCAAAAACACTCAAATGTATCATTTTCTTTTTATGGCATTACTGAACCAATAATTGAGTCTGCCCTATTTTCACCTGTAAGCTAGGTATCACTGGGCCATGGTAGTCTTTGTGACATACATATTGCCATTTGTAGCCCTATATGAGGATAGTAAAGAGATGCTTAGGTCAATTGAATAGCAAGTATTTCACTCAATATTATGAACTTCCTTTCTTCATTCATGCCTGTCCTAGATCATTTTTGAATTGTATAAAGTGCAATAAGTTACACGCGGAAT